>OY743221.1:18060574-18160855 GCA_963555745.1 Cardamine flexuosa | reverse complement strand
TTTATCAATGGAGTAGGATAAACATCTCTCCGCACGTAAACTAAACTTAGAGAAGTTCACACTGTTTCCCATCCTTGGGACATCCATTCTTGTCTCTGAAGAGTGGAGACTCGCAAAAATTGCCAAGCCATCAAGACTTGTACCAGTCATCTCCTCCCATTTTGAAGAGACTATTTTATACACCAGTGCTGCGGCGGTACCACATATATGAATGACAAAGAACTATCCACTATGCTCCATCAAATAAATTACCCTTCGATGAGACATCCCTTCATTGTTCTGAAACTAAGGGCTCATGTATTCATCCCGTAGTTGAAAAGTAACTGTGCGAGAAGATACATCAAAGTCAAGTAAACCACCGATCTTGTAGAAGCAATAGAAGTGGCCATTCGAGTAGACAATGTTGCTATGCCCAACAGGGAAAAATTCACGAGGGAAATTAATATCCATATAACTCCATTCAGTTGCTCCAGGATAGAAAAAGCCGATATGACTTGTAAGAGACGTCAAGGCTATAACCGTACAAGTACCCGATGTAGGGGCAGAAGAGAAAGCAATTGTCAAGAACTTGAAACTTGGAATTTGGAACTTGAAACTTGGCAAGCTTATGAGCTCCCGAGTAAAAGGTTTGAAGAAGAAAATTTTCAAAAAACAGGATATCTGCCGCATAATCAACCATCCGTCTTTGGAGTAACAGACTTCGGTTCTAAAAAGCTGCCTAGGCAAAGTCAGTGTATACAGCTTCCGCTGCAACAGATCAAAGAGATTAATCAAGTTACCATATTTAGGCAATGAGATAACCCATGGATGCTTTCCCACAACCTGAACAAATTTGGCAGCCTCACGCCATGCTTTGCATACAACGGATGCACATATGTTATTTTTTAACGCAAGATATATCATTATTAGTTTCAAAATGCTTGTTGGGAGGTCGGCAAAAGTGAAGCTCTTCTTTTTCTCCCAACCCTTGTTATTGAGATCTCCGTTCAACCTACATATATATATATTTAGTTTGAATCAACAAATTAAAAGAAAAATAAAATTGAAAGATATAAACTCATGCATTTGCTTTTTTAGTCATAAGGCATGAAATATCACAAACTATGGTATTTAAAAAAAATCCCAAACTGAAAGTTATCATTTGAAGGAGTCAGTGGCTATTGTGATATGCAACATAACTAGAATTTGCACATTACTGAAACATCGGGGCTCAAAAGCCCTAACTAAACACAGATCAATAAATGATATATATTACTGTAGATTTTACATTTAATATGATAAGTTTTTTTAGAAAATCAAACAAAGGAAAGCGATAGAAGATAAAATTCATTACTGAAACATCGAGTCCTAAAAGACCTAATTAAACATCATATCAATAAAATTATTATTATATATATATATATATCAGATTTCTACATTTGATATGATTACCTTTTACTTTTTAGAAAACCAAACAAACGAAAAGGATAGAAGATAAAACCCATTTACTGAAACATCGGGTATTAAAAAACCTAACTAAAACATCATATCAATAAAATTAGATATTATATATATTACATTCTACATTTTAATATGGTAAATGGTTAAGAAAATCAAAGCCATGAAAGCGATAGAAGATGAAAACCCATTACTGAAACGTCGGGTCTTAAAAGCCCTAATTATACGGATCTCACTATAGGTCCCATATATACTTGCTCAGAATTGTTATACTAAATTTTGAAAAATAATTCAGATTCCCCCAAATTTAATGAAAGAGATAAACATCAAACGAATTAAGCTAAAGGAAATTACCTTGGATTCATCATTCTTGATTGGAGATTGTGTTTTCCTCTCTGATCAGCACTCGTTTTCCTTTCTGGTCAGCACTCAGCAGTCACGATAGGTTCAAATATATGATAAGTGAATCCAGCACTAATTTTTGCAAGATTAATCCTCACCCGAAAGTCTGCAAGTCAATCCTATGAACTCGAAAGTCACCCGCAATATAGCCATTGCGTTTATTGCCTACGTGGCACAGTAATTTTCTGTTATGAAACTCCTGATTGTCTCAAATGACGTTTTTTTAGATAAACTACACGATGTTTTTTATTAGGCAAAAAAACATATTTTTTGTGGTTTTTATTAAAACAACATGATTTTTTGTTATATACAACAAAACAACATGACTTTTCTGATTTTTTGTTTTCAATTCCTTTAGTTTTGCACAATAAACTAGAGCTGTTTATAATCACGTTAAAATATAAAAAAAAATTGTTTAGCTAGTCACGTTAAAATAAACAAAGATCTATTTGAAAAAATAACATGAGTTCAGAAATCTTCGAGTTTTATCAAGATTTAAGAAGTGCAACTTTGCCCCAAGAGTTTTAATTAGTTGCAATACAAGTCTTTTCGTGTTTTAGATTATATTTGTGTTTTAGAAATCATTTGAAGACTAAGTTTTTTTTTTATATCAAGTTCATTGAGAGATATTGTATCTAGAGAGTTTGGAGAGAAGAATCAGAACTCACCTTTGTAGAAAGAAGATTCTGAACTCATGTTATTTTTTGATTTATTTATGAATATTATTCAGACTATGATTTGACTAGAACAAAGTGGAAGTGGAAGGACCGCTATAGAAGCTAGAACTTGCCTTATAAGTTAGCCTGATTATGTCTGAGTAATCTCCCTGTTAGATCTAGTGGTTTCAAGGGTTTATGATGAATTGTTGAATTAGACATAAACATATTAAGATATTCATAATGTTCTTCATCTTGATTTGAATCTATACTAGAACTGGATTGATCACCTAGTATCTAGCATCATAGGATAATTAATATGCATGAGAGTGTTTTAATATCTTGAACTAATCTTAGATGAACAAATAGCCTCCTCGCAAAGAGATTTGGTGTAGGGATTCTGTGAACATATCATACTTGACATTAACTCATACTTCATTCAATAGGATTCACAAAAAGATTTGGTCTTCTTTGTTTAAAGTATATTTATCATTACAACAAGAGTTGGATGACCATATAGTTGTGTTATGAGTTTAAGAACCGGTCATACATTGAATCCTATATATTGAACTGTCCAGTTTGCTATTCAGAGTATTCCCTAATTGATATCCCTAGGTCTAGCTCATTCTCTTATTGAATTTACACCCTACAATCATCTTAGTTATTACTTTGCATTGATATATGTTCATTACTTGTATTGCTTTAGCTTATTTCAAATATGTCATATCTATTGTGTGAACTTCAGAGTTTTTGTGGATTTTGAACCCTAAGTTCTGCAGTGATCTCTTAATTTGAGAGAGTAGCTCTACTGGTTATGATTTGATCATATCGTAATTAGAAACAGAGAAGACAACGATGATAGCAGATTGATTCCCAGTTTCACTCAAGCTGTACCCGAATCATTCCCAGTTTCACAGATCTTATAATACATATAATTTTTTTTGTAAATGTGAGCCATTCTACAGAGCAAAGATTTAAGAAGCTTACTGTTCGAATCACAAGAAGATCTTTGTTTTTTTCCTTGAATTGATTTTCTCCTTTGGTGTTAAATTCTCAGTCACTAGATCTCAAATTTGAAGACAAGAAGTGCTGCCTGAGACCCATATCTGTTTTGGAATAAAATTTTCCAATGACTCTATATCTGTTTTCAGAATGTGATATGATGAGTGTGATTCATAACAACTGTTTTCATGGATTTCATTATTATTCACGTGAGATGGCTATTTGTTTTTTTTTTATTGAAAACAATTTGTTAATTAAGTACCTTCACTATCTCATAATAAAGAACAACATTACCAATATTTTTAAAAAAATATAATTTTGTTTTTTATATTTAAGACGACGTCGTTTTGAGACATCCGTTAGTTTTGTAACAGAAGATGACGGTACCACATCAGCAATATATGCAATGGCTATATTGTGGGTGACTTTTGAGTTCATAGGATTGACTTCCACAATTTTTGGGTGAGGGTTAATCTTGCCACAAAAAAAAGCTCGATGGATTATTTGCACAAAACCCTACATATATTTGTTAAAGCAATAATTATATCCCAAAACTCTACATATTTGTTAAAGCAATAATTATATCCCAAAATTTTTGCATACGGACCTTTTAGTTTCTAAAATAAGATCATTAACTCATTTTCCATAAGGGTTAATAATTTTGTTTCGGCAGGAATTGAATAATGAGATAGTTAATAATCTATATTATAATAAATAATCTCAAAGATATCTTATGCACCTGCAAAAAATCATCAAGAGAGAAAGTGCCTCTTCCCTTGCATGTGTTTAGAACCGCCTACACTTGTCTGCGGTTCCAGCTGCTTCTATGTTATTTGTTTTGTTTTCTCTTCTCTTTTAACTTTAATAAAATGCTCACTTTTCTAGTATTAGATATGTGCCTCCTCTTTGGTTTATCGAGATATGTGTTGTTTGTCAATCAAATTCTGTTTTTTCTACAATGAAAATCTTCAATGCAAACAAACACCATATGTGGAGATCAGCCGTTTTGAGAGAAAAATTGCCTGACCTAGCAAAAATTTTAATGATATTGAGAGAGTCTGTCAGAAATCATAGGTTTTAGATTAAGAAGGGCAGTACATAAGTCTGTAAAACCAACAAGAGTGTGTGAACATCTTGAGAGCTTTCTAATAAAAGTGAAACATAAGCTTGTTTGTTTCGACAAGTGTTTCTTGCGTGTTATTGAGATCTATCTAGGAATTTCAGGTGGTATAAGAGCAGGCATTTGAACCAAGTTGTTACTCAACAACATGTGAGGATCCTGTGACGAAGGATGGACTCAACACATGGACTAATGAAACAGATCATGCTGGAAGACACAAAATATGGACACTGGAAAGTGAAGATGAGATACGCCATTTGAAGTATCAATAAGGATGCTTGGACTGCAGTTGAGGAAGGATGGGATGAACCAACTGCAAAAGGTGATGGTGGAAAAATGGTTACTACGAAGAAGAACCTGTGGACAGACAACGAGAAGAGGATGTCCAAGATTAATTCTTGGGCAATCTCTACCATACATGACTCTCTTAATGGTGATCAGTTCAAGCAGATCCAGGATTGAGCAAATAAAAAATAATTGTGGAACACCTTGCAATTATATTATGAAGGAACCACCAATGTTCGTAGAAGTAGGCTTGATGCACTGCCTACCAATTTTGAGAACATTCGAATGGAAGAGGATGAACATTTAGCGGTTTTCAGTTCTAAACTGAGTGCAATTGCTAGTGAGGCTAATGTTCTTGGTAAGAAGTACAAGGAAAAAAAGTTTGTTAGGAAATTTCTGAGGTGTCTTCCAAAGAAATATGAAGCTCATATGTCTACTATGAATGTTGCACTTGACACTGAAAATATGACATAATGAGAAGTGATTGGAATGATCAAGGCTCATGAACTGGATTTAGAAATAAATACACATGGAGTAAGTAGTCAGAGGGGTATTGCCTTAACATTTTCAGATGACAAACTCAAAATCAAGGGGTTGGAAAACTTAATGAGTTTGATCGTGAAGAAATTCAACAGAACCATGAAAAAGTTTGATCGTGGTGGTCGAAAATCCTTCGATAAACCTACATCTGGTGAACAAGAGAGAGGATCATGAAGATCTGAGCAAAAGTGTCATGAATGTCAAAGGACTGATCACTTCAAAGAGGACAGTCCTACTCTTAAGAAGAAAGGGACTCAGTGTTATGGCTGCAAGGAGTATGGAGATTCCAAGGATGAATGCATGGGAACCAAGGGATCACTGATGTGTTGTAAGTTTTCCTCAAGGAAACCACACAATAAATGAACTGCAAGTGCACAGCAAATCAGTAGTAGTACTTAAGATATCAATCTTACAGAGAGTAACAAGTACGCGGATTGAACTCAAGCAAAGATATCTAACTAAGACAATGCAATTAGGGGTTTTGTTTTGGGTTTTGTAATGAGTGAATGCAAATGAATGAATGAAAACATAGTGAATTATTGATTTGTAAGCTATATGATTAAGAGGTTGGGCGTCTAGGGTTTATCTAAGGTTTCCATGGTTTCTAACAAGTAGGAGCTGGTCTTCTAGGTTGAAGCGACGAAGGAGGATGAAGCGGCGATGGTAGTGGCAAAATTAGGTCGTGAATCTCCTTGTCTAACTCCTAGGGATGTTCCTTGTGGGTGGCTGTGCTTGCTTAGGGTTTCCAAAACTCTAAGAATGGCTTCTCCACGAGATTAGGTCAAGAGGCATCCAAAACTATGTCATTTTGATAAGTGTGAAGGCAATGGGCCGATCCTGGTCATGGACTGAGGTCCTAAGGTAGGGGTAAGTCGGCACCGGTCACTAGGGGTAGTGCCCGAGGTCTATAAGAGGGCTAACCTCGGTCACGGGCCTTGTGACCGAGGTGGACATGCCTTCACTTTCGGGTTGCATCTTCCAAAAGGCTGAATGGATTGCTTCGATTCTTGTCCGAGGTAAATCTTGACTCTTCTAGCTTTCCATGGATATAGAGAACTCCAAAATTTTCTCATGGGAAGGTCTTAAAATGTTGCCCAATTTCAGATGCTCTGAAACTTCCTTAAAACATGTTTTGCTTGCCTTTGGGTCCTTTTTGCTCCAAAACTCCCAAATGTCTTTGGGAAGTGTAAATGGTGGAATGTGGTCATAAAGCTTCCATAATCTCTTGTTTCTTCATGATTTCCCTGCCAAAAACATATGAAATATAGGCAAAAATACGAGTATATCAACTCCCCAGACTTAAGGTTTTGCTTGTCCTCAAGCAAATAGGATTTCAAGACTGGTGGAGAGGTTTGAAAATTGCGAAAACTCTCCCATGATCAGAGACGATGTTCATAATAGATGACCTGCATACGTGTTAGTACATGGATTCTCAGTCAAAACTTTCTCACTATAGACTCACAACATTTTCAATCTCTGATCCTTCCATCGCAAACCGTCCAGAGACTTTGGAATTCACTTCAGTCAACTCCTTAACATTCATTAAAGGTGGGATGAATTTCTCAAGAGGGAGCATCATTGGGGGTAGACGATGCTTGGTATAAAAATGCTTTTGGTGTTTAAGTGTAGTTTCAAGTGTTTAGAGTGTACTGTGATTTCGGAGGGTAGCTATGTTGCAGAACCGCAAGAGAGTATGAACCCATTGATGTTCACAGCTTCCAACCATTTCTCCATGTCAAAACCTTGTTCCTTTACTACTTTTCTTCTTCTGGTTCCCCCAGACTTAGATGTTTCTGTGGGGTTCTTTGCACCATCTTCATAACTTCTTTTCTTCGTAACCTTCTTCTTGGGATTTCCTGTGCTTATGAGATTATTTTACAACCATTTCCTTTCCTTTCTGTTCTTTTCTTTTTCTTTTTCTTTTTCTTTTCTTTTCTTTTCTTTTCTTTTCTTTTTTTTTTTATTTTCTTTTTGGTGAAAGGGGAAACGGTACATAAATTTACAAGTCTCAAGAACAAGATATGAGTACCTTTTCTTGTTGATTCTGAGTTGTATGGTTGTGTAGACCAAATCGTGACTCTCTCTCTCTATCTCTTCTTTGATTCCTTCAAGCTCTCCATATTCAAGTGGTTGGAAAACTGTGTCGGACATTTCTCGCTCGCGTTTCTACGCATATCTACCAACGAGATAAAAAAAGAGATTGGTGAGAGGTCTGAAAAGAAATATATGGTGTAAGGGTAAACCACTAAAAATGAGTGGATATTCAGGATCAGCAAAGGGTGGTAAAAGGGATAAGAAGCCCTGAATGTGCTGCTTGTTTCCCCGATCTAATGCACTCATGAGAAATAATTGAAGTCAAGATTATGGTTCAAATAGAGTGGAGTTGACGTCCGTTCCATCCGCGCTCTCCGTAGGATGAGACTTCAGGGAGAAAGGTCCAGCGGTGAGTTTCTAGGTGTTGTCCGTTTATTAGTGAATCCTGCAAACCTTGTCCTCAGGGAATGAATCAGAACATACTTTAAGTCAAAATCATCATATGATAGGGTCATAGTTTCCTACAAACTCGACTCAATAAAACCGCATATAATCGAATAATAAGACATCAAAATGACTCAAGAGAAATAAAAATGCGTAAATAAACGGATAAAATCCCCCAGACTTGAATCACACTACCCCCAATGTGAACAGCAAAAATAAAAAGATATAAAAATGAAATGCATAAAAGATAGAGATAAAACGAGTGAACCTTTAACTTCTCAGGAGGTTCTGGTGCTCGGTGGTGGAGTAATCATAGTGTTCGGGATCTTAGGTACTCCTCTCCGCAAGTATAGTGGCTGCAAGGTACTCTGCTAGCTGCTGCTCTGCTGCAATCCGTAATGCTCTCTCCTCCTCAAGAGTAGTGGTGTCACTCCCCGGAGGGTTGCGTATGACGTGGTGAGAAGCAAAGGAAGCAATCATCTTAGCCTTGGTGAACTTACCAAGAGTGAGTGGTAGACAGTCTTCGGGAAGAGATGAGTGATATTCACTCGTAAAAAGGTACCAACTCGTGATGCCGTCTCTAAGGCATGGAACAGAAGGGCTAGGAAGTAGTATGGTGTTTGTGGCATACGGTGGAGAATGGTACTTATATCCAATCTTGTCAGGGTTGATTCGTGCTCCTTCAAGTATCTTCATCTTCTCAAGCTTTGCAAGGTCCAAATGGTTGTCCTTGATTGTGTGAGGACGGTCCGCGAGGTTGACTCCAGCGGTCTTAAGGATGGTAGTGATGACTCCTCCAAACCTTATGCAAGCTTGCTTGTCTTTACTTGTGATAGCATCATGCTTGATCTTCACAAGTCTCTTGGCTAGGAGGGCAGCATAGTTGGCTCTCCGTGGATGCTCAACAAAAGGGATGCTCAAGATATTGAGCTCATCACTAATCACATTGTTCTAGGCTGTGTGTGAGAAGAGAGTGATGGCGAGAAGCTTGTGTGCATACCAGATCGATGGGTGTGATAGTGAGGCAGCCTTGGTCTTTCTACTATCAAAACTTCCTTGTCCAAAGCTTGACCAATAAGCATTGGTATCAACTTGTCCAAACTTGATAGCATCTTAGAATTCAAATCCAAGTGCATTCCCAAGATCATGAATGGAGATGTGGTGGTGCTCATCATTGATGATGAAGAAGAGTTTCCCATCTCGCGCCAATGGGGATTTTGTGTACGGATATGCTAGTGTGACTGTGGCCAGGAATTGCCTTGTCTCTTCTTCATAGATTTCTTGGCGAGTAGATGCTAGGAAAGTGCTGAGTCCTAGAGCATTCAACATCCATTCAACATCTCTTGCTAATCCAAGAGCATGCAAGGATGTGTATTCAACTCTCAAGGTGGGTAAAAGCTTGAACTCATAGAGTGGTGTGTGATAATCAAGACTCTCGTCATCTTCTTTCCAACAAAGGTCAAAGGCAGCTCCTTCTTCTGACATCTTTGTTGTAAGCGGTGAGCTACTCCAGCTCTAAGATGGTGTGGTACACATAGCATGATTGGCGTATCATAATCACTATCATCTTGAATCTCATCACTCTTGTCCTTAGAGTTTGCGCCTTCATCAACAATTATTTTGCCTTTGTTCTCATGTGTTGCTTTGTCATGTACCATCTTAGTCCTCATTTCATCACTAGTGATGGTCCAAAATTTCTTCTTAGAGGATCTAGTGTCCATTGTTTGGTACCTAGAACAAAAGAGAGTGATACAAGTTAGCAAGGAGGCTCAGTGAGAAATATATTTCAATCTATTACATATGAGATATAACAATGGAGATTGAAATAGACACGTGTATGTTCAATATTATAAACCAAGATATTAAAACTCATGTTCAAATTTTTGGATTCAATGGTGACCTTCACAAAATTTGCATCCTAAATCAAGTTCAAAGCAATGCTAAGTGAAAAATCATTCTAAGTTCTCTTATCAAGTGTGAATGGTGTCTAAAAAGTTCAATTCCTAAACAATTGCATCATTAATTCCGTTTTTCCCTAAGGTCACAAAATTTTAGCAAAGAAAAATCAAATTCTATCCACAATACATCACAAAAATCGGTTCTTAGATAACCTAGAGGCTAATCTATAAGTTCTCTATCACTTCCTAGTAACAAAAGTCAATGAATCAAGAGAATCTAGAAATACCTCTTTTGAACGCTCAAAGAGAAAATAAGAATTTAGAGAACATACCTCGGTGTTTGATGAATGTGATAAGATATTTGTGATCTCTTAATGATTGAGTAATGGAATTTCCAATTAATTTCTAAAAACCCTAATTTTGAAAAGTTTGGATTCAAAGTGATATATCTCCTAATGGACTTGGAGAGATGATAAAAAGCTTCTTGAATCTTTAAAATCCTCTTTTCAATATAAAAACATGTTTTAACCTAAAAAGGTTGGGTTTTTTGAAAAGGAAGGGAAACTTACTTGTGGGGCCCATGGAATTTGGGGTTTCACAAAAACTTACAGTGAGTTCCGGGAGTGATACGTTTTGTTGGTTGTGAAATACGGTTCAACAGACAGTTGTGGATTCACGAATTGTACAAATGAACCGGGAAACTCTCAAGACAGCTCGAGATCAAAGATTTGGACAAACGGGAATTGGGTGGAACTTGGCTGGGCATGGTGTGAAACCTTGGTCACAGGATTTATGACCGGGGCCAGCCCTTCTTGGCACCTCGTGGTCAAAACTTCGGTTTTGGCCAAATGCATCTTGGAAATAGATTTTCTCAACCTGTAAAGTAGAATGACATCCCACAATGATTATAGAGACTAGGAAGAATACTTACGTTGATGGGATGGAGATTTGTTGGATCCTTTTGTCATTCCCCAAGAAAGGTCCAAAGTGATAGTCCATTGGAAATTGTGGCTTTCAATTTGTGCATTCCCATTTCTCCTTTGATGATTGCTTCTTAAATGCCCTCATATCATTAGATATTCAATATCAAAGCATTTGATCAAACCATTTACAAGATCCTCCAAGTTTTGCGAATTTTGTAGTTACGGCTCGTCAATGGTGTAGTCTTGGGTCGGTTGCGACAAGAAACTGGGATAATTTCTAGTTTCAAATTTCATTCTCTAAGATTTTCCTTGATCATCGCTCTCAAAAATACATCAAATATATTGAGCACCCAATTATAGTTCATTTGATCGATTATTTCTTTGAAATTCTCTTACCTTGGTGATTTCGTAGCCGCGGAAGATGTCGGCTAAAGGGTGCGGAATGAAAAGTTGGCCCTTTTCAAATCTGAGCTTCTTTTTTTCTGAAATTTCTTCAACCAAAACTTCCCAATGGTCAACCTCTTAGTGTCTGTCAAGTTGGACCACTTTTGCTCGAGTAGATTTCTTTATCCTCCCACTTTGGTTAATTATGCAACCGTGAACCTTAAGATGGAATGATCTTCTACCCATGAGTCTTTATCCAAAAAGTAGCTCGGCCAGTACTCCTAGAATACCCATATGGTGTTGAGTACCTGATCTTTGGTCATTTGGACGAGTGGAACTTGAAAATTCTTCAATGGGTCATGAATGACCTAGTCACGGCTCGGAAATGGGATGAACCTTGGCCTTGACTTGGTAAAACGTTATGGATGTGGTTGGGGAAGGTTGCATAGCTCCCTGGGGTAGTAAGGATGGCTCGGGAAGACTCCAATAGATCAAAAGTTCAATACACATGATTTGGGCCAAAATCTTCAAAAACGTCGGTCATAGGGCTCGTGACCGGGGTGTGGCCTTCTCGGGGCCTCAGTCACGGGGCTTGTGACCGGGGTGATGCCTTGAGCAGGTATCAGTCACAGGACTTGTGACCGAGGTTTGCATCATGTCAGCTTGGTCATTTCCAACTAGACCCAAAGGCTAACCTTCTTCCTCTTTTTCGTTTTTCTGTTTTCTTCTTTTGTATTTGGTTTTCTTGTTTATGTGAAATCTGAGATAAAACATGCAAAGATCAAAAGCAAAATGAAATCTAATCTAGAAAGGTAAAAGAAAAATTACAAGTGGGTTGCCTCCCACAAAGCGCACTTGTTTAAAGTCTTTGGCTAGACTTTGGAAGCTTATTAAGCTTGAGAAGGTGTAGCCTTGGAGATTGATATCTCCTTAGCTTCCTTAAGATTTTGATAGTCAGCTCCAGCTTCTATCACAAGTTTTCCTTTTGATGAAGTTTCAAAAACTTTGGCTTGAAGAAGAACTTCCTTGGTGTGCCTTATCATCTCCTGAATCCGATCTTTCCTCTCCTTGCTAAGTTCCAGAGGAACAATGATCTTGATCTTTGAAATCTGGGGCTGCTTGGGAGGCTTTGATGGTAGCTTCCGAGTCTTCTCCGTGAAACTCTTTTGTTCCCACATTGTTCTTATCAACCTCGGGATCTAGTGAATCTTCATCATATGGTGGGGCTCACGGCTTCATAGTAGAGAGAGTTGGATAGAATACTTTTTTCTGACAATTGTGAAGGTTGTCCTCTTGTTGTTGTGATCCATGATGGCTCCAACAGTGGCAACGAATAGTCTTCCCAAAATCAAAGGTCTCTTATTCTTCTCATCCATCTACAGAATGTGAAAATCTGTAGGGACTATGCAGTCTTCTACAACTAGTTGCAAAACTCGAACTAGTCCATCAGGGATCTTCTGCGATGAGTCGCCAAACACAAGACTTAAATTAAACGGAGACAAATCTCTAAGTCCAAGTTTCTTAGCAACATTTCTCGACATAACATTGAGATTAGAACCACAATCACATAGAGAGTTAGAGAACTCAATGCCTGTTATGGAGCAAGAGCAAACAAAGCGTCCAGGATCTTCTACTTTTGGTAGTCTCCTCATCGGATAGTGTTGTTGCTCGTCATCTTCTATGGTACGTGTCATACGCATCATGTCTTCATGAGAATAAAAAAGCGGAACCAATGGCTCACTCACACGCCTTGTAGAGGCTGGGATGGTGGAGATTACATTGCAATAACCTTTTGGATTCTCCTCGGGCTTTCCCGGAAGTACACCAACTTCTTTTGGGGCTTGATTCACGGTTTCAGCAACCTGAGTTTCCAGCTTCTTCACAAATGTGGAAAGGCCTTCAAACTTACCATTCAACTCGCCATAGATATTATCCACCTTGACGTTGATATCCCTTGTTTCTTATTGATGAGAAAAAAGTAGTTCCCACATCATAGTTTCAAGTCTATCACCTTGTGGTATTGGAGCTTGAGCTTGTGCGGCTGGAAAGGGCACCTTGTTGTTAGTGTTGAATGGAGGTCGCAGCTGAAAGTTGCCACCAAAGTTGTTGTTGTTGTTCTGAAACCGGTTTTTAAATGGTCACGGCTGCTGCTGTGGATAGGTCTGATCTTGAGGGTTCTCAACATTAGGATTCCTATAAGATAGGTTAGAATTGTACCGGAAGTTGTTGTTGAAGTTGTTGCAGCCGCGGTTTGGGAATGAACCTCGAGTACCAACATAGTTATCATCTTCTTCTTGATCCAATGAATTATCAAACTCATGGAAACCTTCATTGTTTCCATCATCAATCGTACCACAAGCATTGATAGCATAGTTTTGATTCCTTAGAAGCTGGCTCATCATATTCTTAAGCTCGGTGATCTGCTTAGCGTCAGAGTCACTAGAACGTGTTGTTCTATCAAAATCAGTGCAAGAGTTGCTACTACTTGCAGCAATTGTTCTCAATGAGAGCACTTCCTTCTAAGACAGTCTTAGTGGTGAAATCTCCGTTGCTGGCCGTGTCGAGTGACAACTGAAACTTTGGATGTAATCCTCTATAGAATATACTTAGAATATTACCTCCACTGAAGTCATGGTGAGGACAATCTCATTCATAGTCCTTAAAGCGCTCCCATGCTTCATAGAATGTCTCGACAGGTCCTTGTTGAAAACTTTGAAGTTTTTTCCTAAGAGAGTTGGATCTCGACATCGTGTAGAAGTGACTGAGAAAGGTTGACTTGCCTCCTTCGCAAGTAGTTATCGATCTAGGGGGTAAAGACTTCAACCATCTATGAGCCTTGTCGGCTAAAGAGAAAGGAAAAAGCTACACTTCAAATAGTCTTTGTGTAATGACCCTCTATCTTACCTTAGGACAATTATTTGGAACAAGTGGGAGGAGATGTTACAAAACCTCGGAAATGCGTGTGATGTCCCAAGGAAACATATTAAGCGATAAGGTCTTATTGCCAAAGAGAACTTATGGTAAAAATATAGATAAGTTTAGTCAATATGCGAAAAAATAATATGGGATATACGATGGAAACCAAAATTCCAAACAAAGGACCGATATGCAAGAACTAGCCAGGAAGTCATGATCGGAAGGAGTCACGATGGTTGACCGGCAAAGTCAAAAGTAGACCCATATTGACCGGCGTTGACCAGCGGAAAACTTGGCGTCAAGGTTCCGCTTGTCACATGTCTAAAAACGTGTCAGAGCTTCTAGAAGTTTTCACCACTTGTCACGAAGACAACCTTGGGCCTGACAGCTACTAGGATACTTGTCATGAAGGGTGTTAAGAGCCTGACAGCTGATGGGACACTTGTGGTGATGCTATGCCAAGCTTGCTGGGCAAGACTTCTCTCTAAATCCAATAAATAAAGAGCCATTGCTCTTCATTCTCCACACTTATTTTCCTGGAGCTGAGCCAGAGAAGAAGAGAAGAGAAGAGTTAAAGCATAGAAGGAGAATTGTTGTGGTGTTATCCGTAAATCAGTCCGTTCCGCACAAGTGTTCATTGAGTATTTCAAATCCGGATCCGAGTTCTTCAGCCATTTACCGTGAGTCACGAAGCATGTGAAGTAGCACATCATTATTGGGTTTTGTTTAATTGTTGCATGATTTATTTTGTTTAAGCATGCATTCTTTTACATTTTTGGTTTATCATGCATGGGTGGGGAGGTTGTGTAATTATCCCAAGGAGGGTTATTTACTAGAACTAGAAAGAGTCTGGGTGAGGGGTTGTCTGGATATAGGTTTCATATAGACCCTTTATTCTGGCAATCCAGGACGCTGTCAATCTTACAAGATCAGGAGGGCAGCGGCTCTTACGAGATCTTTATGGTTTGATGAAACCAGAGGATGTTGGAGGACCTGTGTGGTCTCAGCATCGTTTGAGAGACGCCAAGGGGGCATGAGAGAGATTCTGGACTAGGGGAGAATTTGCATTATTGAGTCTAGACTAGGGGGGAATTTGCATTTTGAGTCTAACAAGTTTTACTTGTTTTCTTTGCATATTTATGAGTGCTGAGCTTATTTATTTTTGCTTCCACTTGATGATTGCCTGGTTGCTTGTTGGATTTTGTTGTTGTTTGGGGATGGGTAGAATTATTTACTAATGTTTGTTGTAGGTAATCCCGCCCTCACTAAGTAATACTAGATTACTTATGATTCTACTTTTTGTTACAGGAAACCATAGGGGAATTAGAGAGCTACGGAACGATAGGACACCGGAGTAGATTTCGTGCCATTTGCTAAAAATGTATGTTTAAATGATATTGTGTAATATTATTTGGGCATTAGGCCAGGGCCAGACAATAACTATGTTTGTGTAATCCTTGTAAAACCTCCTTTTTATGAAATATATGGATTTTCTATTTTAAAAAGCGAGCCATGGCTGGTATAGGTCCTGTCTGGACAAACATAAAACTAAGGAGAATAAACGGGGTGCAAAGCCTTGTTCATGATCCAAAGTGGAATAGTGACTGGAATACTTTGGCTTAAGTCTTGATTCGTTCTTGACCCTAATTAAATTATTCCGGTTACTATCTCTTGTGGTAGACATGAATGTTTTGTGACTTGTCCGGTTATAGAGCTGTTCGTGTTTGCTACAATGGAGAGTTTTAGTGGTATCAGAGCATGGTTTACCATGTTTTTCTGTGGCTCGTATTTTCAAACAATTTATCGAGTCATATTGAGTCGCAAATGGCATATTAGGAATCCTGTTCGTTCCATATTAGATATTAAGTAAGAATACCTTATTGATTCTTGCAGAATGGTTAAGGATGTCCTGGGAAAGATCAGATAGCTATGTGTCTGTGCGGAGAGGGTTGGGTTACCCGTCTGTAGAAAGGGAAGAAGAAGTAAATTCTGTTGCTCGTGATCCATCCATAAACCATCATGTTGACACATGTGATGGAATCCCAAGGTCTACTCTGAGAAATTCTCCGGTGCATTCTGCCCAGTTTATTTCCATTCAAGGAGTTCAGAACCAGCCTACGAATCAGAATATCGATTTGCCAAACCAATCCCGGCCATACGATTCATACACCCGGAACAACAATTGCCGAGAGAAGGTCTGCCTCAACGAAGTAATTTGCCCAATGAACCAAGGGAAAATCCTTGAAGCCTAAGCATGATTCATGAGTTATTAACTCATATGTTACAACAGCAAAGACAAGCTCAACCAATTGTTCAAAGGACAAATATTGAAGAAGGTGCAAAGGAATCAGTTTCATCAAAATTTCTCAAGCTTGTTACTATGATGAGAGATTTGGGCATCCGTAAATTTAAGGGAGAACAAAACACGATTGTGGCTGATACATGGATACGAAATTTGGAGACAACTTTCCATATCTCCAGGTGTCCTCAAGAATTCAAGGTTCAGTTGGCTGAAAACTTTTTGGAAGAAGATGCATATACTTGGTGGGAAAGTGTTCTGCCACGTTTTCAACAACATGAAATCACATGGGAGCAATTCAAGAAGGAATTTGAACTTAAGTATTTTCCACCTGAAGCTCGGGATTGATTGGAACGCCAGTTCAACAATCTGGAACAAGGAAAGCAAAGTGTCCGGGCTTATGAGACGACATTCATGAAATTAAGAAGATATCTTGGTCTGATAAAGGATAACCAAGACACGATGATTCGGAAATTCTTATGCGGATTAAGACCAGACTTACAAGGGAGACTTATGTCCGTAAACCATACAAACCTCAATGAACTTATGGAGCAAGCTGTGACCATGGAAGATGTTATCAAGAGAGAGCATGAGATGATAGAAAAAATAACTGGAGTTCTTCCACTTACCGGACGAGCCAAGAACGGAGAACAAAAGGGTCAAGGCATAGGTAAGAGAGAGCATGTACCAAACAAACATGGACATAATAATAACTATGCAAGGGGTGGAAATAATAACCAAGGAGGACGTGGAAAATCAACTTTTGATTCTCGAAGATGCTATGTATGCGGAAAAGTAGGACATGTTGCTCGGTTTTACACCGAAGGTAATCAGATTAAGCCAGCCAGACCTCTATCGGTTACATGTTATGCATGTGGAGAAATTAGACATTATGCATCTACTTGTCCAAATAGGCGAACCCAAAGAATGGATCTGACCCTCAAGCACCCTCCGCCAGCACGATTAGCTATCGAAGCGCCAAAGAGGAAGAAGCAGAGACAAGAGTCTCCACCTAGGGTTTATGCTTTAGAATTAGAACCACCCAACCTTCCAAGCCCACCTCAGGGTCCCATTACAGGTTTGCAAGGGTTCTAACCTTTATTAATATATGATTGCATGATTGATTGAGTGTTTTGCTTGAGTAATTAGTTGATTTATATTGCATGCATATAATTTGATTGTGGTAATAGGAACATTACTTGTTGGTGGTAACCCCACTCATGTCTTGTTCGATTCGGATGCAACGAATAGTTTTGTGACTCCGGAAGTGGCTGGTAATTTTGAGAAGGCATTTGATGAAGTGGAATTAAGTTTTACGGTGCATACGGCTGGAAACCAAATACTTAAGGCTAGAGGAATGTTAAAAGGGGTACCAATTACCGTGAAGAATCAAGTTTTCTTGGCTGAACTTTTGGTAATGCCAATGGAAAATTTTAAGATTATTTTGGGAATGGATTGGTTAGCAAGGCATCATGTTCATTTGGACTGTAGAAGAGGAAGAGTAATTTTTGGAGATAAGGACCATTCGTCAGTGACCTATCAAGGCATCTGTCCGAGTAAGGTTGCTTCATTTGTATCAGCATTACGGATTGAAGAAATGCTAGAAGATGGAGAAATTTATCTTGTTACTCTTACCACATTAAGAGATGATGAAAATGAAGAACCAAGGATAGAAGAGATTAACGTAGTAAAAGATTTTCAAGATGTATTCAAGGCATTGGAAGGACTTCCTCCACCGCGAAGGAATCCGTTCACCATCAACTTGGACCCGTCAGCTACACCATTAGCCAAGGCGGCATATCGAATGGCCCCCGCTGAATTATTTGAGTTGAAAAAGCAACTAGGGGATTTGCTTGATAAAGGCTTCATTCGCCCTAGCGCATCGCTGTGGGGAGCCCCATTTCTTTTTGTAAGGAAGAAAGATGGAATCATGCGGTTATGTATTGATTACCGTGGTATCAATAACATAACTATCAAGGATAATTATCCTCTGTCAAGAATAGACAAGTTACTAGATCAGTTAAGAGGCGCTAGTTATTTTTCCAAGATTGATATGGCGTCCGGATATCACCAAATCTCGATTTCAGAGACGGATGTGGAGAAGACTGCGTTTAGAATGAGATATGGGCAATATGAGTTTGTGGTAATGCCTTTTGGACTCACTAACGCACCAACAGCTTTCATGAGATTGATGAAGGAGGTATTCCATGATTATCTTGATGATTTCGTCATAATATTTATCGACGACATTCTCATATATTCCCGGAGTGCCAAATATCATAAAGTGCATTTGAAAAAGGTCTTGGAAAGACTAAGAGAACACTGATGATTTGCCAAATTCAGTAAGTGCAAGTTTTGGCAAAGAGAAATTGGTTTTCTTGGTCTTCAAATTTCAGAACATGGAGTGTCTGCAGATCCCGAAAAGATTGCTGCAATAGGAGAGTGGCCCACAACCCACATCAGTCACGGAAGTTAGAAGTTTCCTCGGTCTTGCTGGTTATTACCAAAAAAATTTCAAACGGTTTTCATCCATTGCTAAACCACTGACAAAAATTACGGGCAAAGGAGTACCATTTCTATGGAGTGAAGAGGTAGAAAAGGCGTTTACTAAGCTCAAGGAATTACTAACCACATCATGTTTGTTAGCATTACCTGAGCCAAATCAGTCATATACCGTTTATACCGTTGCTTCAAAAATTGGACTTGGCTTTGTATTGATGCAAAAAGATCGAGTCATTGCTTATGGATCAAGGCAACTCAGGAAGCATGAAAAAAATTATCCAACTCATGATTTGGAGATGGCAGCTGTTGTTTTTGCATTGAAGATATGAAGATCTTACTTATATGGAGAGTCAATACAAATATTCACAGATCACAAAAGTTTGAAATACTTATTTACTCAACCAGATCTGAATTTACGACAGCGAAGATGGATGGAGTTCATAGCAGATTATGATTTGAAGATTCACTACCATCCAGGTCAAGTCAATGTGGTGGCAGACGCATTAAGTAGAAGAAAGGCCTGTGTAAATTCCGTGAAGGAATTGGAGTCATTAACCAAAGAGTTGAAGCAAGTGCATTTGTTAGCATTGGAAGGAGAAACAGAAGGACCAATGGGACTACAAGCCGTCAACCAAGCAAATCTTTTGCATCAAATCCGTGAAGAGCAAGTTCGGGACGAGGGCTTGAAGAAAATTGTTGATGACCTAAGAAAATTACCGGATAAAAACGATAGTGGCTAATCACTTAGCAGACGACGGTACCTTACTCTTGCATGGGAGAATCACAGTACCTGACCGGGCAGACTTACGGAAGAAAATTTTGAAGTTAGCTCATCATATGTTGCTTAGCATTCATCCTGGAAGCACCAAGATGTACAAAGACATCAAAAGATATTACCATTGGCCGGGAATGAAAATATCAGTAGCAAGATGGGTAGCCAAATGTGATTCTTGTCAAAGAGTTAAATCTGAGAATCAAGTACCAGCTGGATTACTAAGAAACTTACCAATACCAATGTGGAAATGGGAGTCTATTTCTATGGACCTTTTCACCGGAATGCCTACTGCTCCTGGCCGAAGCAACGATGCAATTTGGGTCGTGATAGATCGATTAACCAAGGTCGCACATTTGTTACCAATGAAGAGTACAGATGGAACCCATATTCTAGCAGATAAATACGTTGACGAGATCGTAAAGCTTCATGGAGTTCCAGCCAACATCATATCCGATCGAGATCCGAAGTTCACTGCGATATTCTGGCAAGATCTTCAGCGTGCCTTAAGAACGAATGTCCATATGAGCACCGTATTTCATCCTGAGACGGATGGACAAACTGAGCTGACAATCCAAACCATTGAAGATCTTATTCGACTATGTGCCCTAGATTGGTCTATGGATAGGTAATCATATTTACCTTTGGTGGAATTCTCACACAACAACAGTTATCACGCGAGTATAGACATGTCTCCGTTTGAAGCATTATATGAAAGGCCATGCCGAACGCCTTTCTGTTGGACGGAAGTAGGATTACGATCCCAGTATGACAATTATCTGATAGATGACATGGTAGAAAATATTAAATTCATCCAAGGGAACATGAAGAAGGCCCAAGATAGACAGAAAAGTTATGCCGATCGACACCGCCGAGATATCGAGTTCAAAGAAGGAGATATGGTGTATCTTAGAGTTACGGCCACAAAGGGGAAATAACGTTTTGGGAAGGTAGGAAAACACAGAGTAAGGTACATAGGTCCTTACAAGATTGAGAAAAAAATCGGAGAAGTCGCCTATCGATTGATTATGCCGGAGATGCGATTACACAAAGTATTTCATGTTTCCATGCTAAGGAAACATGTACATAACCCGGATACCATTGAGCCTGAGAGAATTGAAGAACTAAGGGGAAACCTCTCATATCCCGAAGGAGTCCTAGGCATCGGTGAAAGGCGAATACGAAAGTTAAAGAAGAGAGAGATTCCGCAAATACCAAGTATTTTGGGGGAAGCAAAACCGGATATTTTCCGGATAAAATATCCTCAATTCTTTGATACTCAAAAAGACAACGAAGCTGGTCCATCAGATCCTGATAGAATTCGACACGAATTATAATAAGGAGGGGAGAATGTAATGACCCTCTATCGTACCTAAGAATAATTATTCGGAAGAAGTGGGAGGAGATGTTCCGAAACCTTGGAAATGCGTGTAATGTCCCAAGGAAACATATTAACCAATAAGGTCTTATTGCTAAAGAGAACTTATGGTGAAAACATGGATAAGTTTAGTCAATATGCAGTAAAAGAATATGGGATATACGATGGACACCATCAATCCAAACAACGGATCGATATGCAAGAACTAGCCGGGAAGTCATGATCGGAAGGAGTCACGATGGTTGACCGGCAAAGAAAAAAGTTGACCGGCATTGACCAGCATTGACCAGCGGAAAACTTGGCGTCCAAGTTCCGCTTGTCACATATATAAAAACGTGTCAGAGCTTCTAGAAGTTTTCACCACTTGTCATGAAGACAACCTTGGGCCTGACAGCTGCTAGGATACTTGTCATGCAGGGTGTTAAGAGCCTGACAGCTGCTGGGACACTTGTGGTGATGCTATGCCAAGCTTGCTGGGCAATACTTCTCTCTAAATCCTATAAATAGAGAGCCATAGCTTTTCATTCTCCACACTTATTTTCGTGGAACTGAGCCAGAGAAGAAGAGAAGAGAAGAGTTAAAGCATAGAAGGAGAATTGTTGTGGTGTTATCCGTAAATCCAGTCCGTTCCGCACAAGTGTTCATTGAGTATTTCAAATCCGGATCCGAGTTCTTCAGCCATTTACCGTGAGTCACGAAGCATGTGAAGTAGCACGATTATTGGGTTTGGTTTAATTGTTGCATGATTTATTTTGTTTAAGAATGAATTCTTTTACGTTTTTGGTTTATCATGCATGGGTGGGGTGGTTGTGTAATTATCCCAAGGAGGGATGTTTACCAGAACTAGGAAGAGTCTGGGTGAGGGGTTGTCCGGATATAGGTGTCATATAGACCCTTTATTCTGGCAATCCGGGTAGGTGTCGATCTTACAAGATCAGGAGGGCAGCGGATCTTACGAGATCTTTATGGTTTGACAAAACCAGAGAATGTAGGAGGACCTGTGTGGTCTCAGCATCGTTTGAGAGACGCCAAGGGGGCATGAGAGAGAGTCTAAACTAGGGGAGAATTAGCATTATTGAGTCTAAACTAGGGGGAATTTTCATTTTGAGTCTAACAAGTTTTACTTGTTTTCTTTGCATATTTATGATTGCTGAGCTTATTTATTTTTGCTTCCGCTTGATGATTGCCTGGTTGCTTGTTGGATTTATTTGTTGTTTGGGGATGGGTAGAATTATTTACTAATGTTTGTTGTAGGTAATCCTGCCCTCACTAGGTAATACTAGATTACTTATGATTCTACTTTTTGTTACAGGAAATCATAGGGGAATTACATAGGTACAGAACGATAGGACACCGGAGTAGATTTTGTGCCATTTGCTAAAAATGCATGTTTAAATGATATTGTGTAATATTATTTTGGGCATTAGGCCATGACCAGACAATACCTATGTTTGTTTAATCCTTGTAAAACCTCATTTTTATGAAATATATGGATTTTCTATTTTAAAAAGCGAGCCATGGCTGGTATAGGTCATGTCCGGACCAACATAACACTAAGGACAATAGACGGGTTGCAAAGCCTTGTTCATGATCCAAAGTGGAACAGTGACTGGAATACTTTGGTTTAAGTCTTGATTCATTCTTGACCCTAATTAAATTATTCCGGTTACTATCTCTTGTGGTAGACATGAATGTTTTGTGACTTGTCTGGTCATAGAGCTGTTCGTGTTTGCTACACTTTGGGCACTCCGTTGGTTCTCGTAGTGCTGCAGATTTCTTCAAAAAGATCAATGTGATCCATAGGATGTTCCATGGTGAGTCCATGGAACTGGTTTTGCTTCACCAAACCAATGATTTGAGGTTTAGTCTCATAGTCACGCCTTGTTAGATTGGAAACTCGTATGGCAGCTCGGTCTTGCAGATACTGATTAGGAATGTCAAAGTCAGCAATGGTACAGTTCTGATTGGCACGCCTCAGAGGGTGCACATAAGCAGCTTGTCTAGCACCAAAATTCGCATGTTGAGGTGCATGGACAACATCAGGAGGCTGGTGAGGAGCATTGAGGTTATCTCCGATGCCTACATTGTTAGGTTCTTGTGGAGCTTGGTTGTGAATGTCCAGAGGATTCACGGGTGCTTCTTCAGGCCCATAGATGGGGTTATCATCCTCATCTTGCATCTGTCGCCTCTCAGCATCATTGGCAACAGCGTGGTGATCAACAAGGTCACCTTGATCTTGATTTCGTAATTCGGCCATGAGTTGTTGTCTCTGAAGTTTTCTGAGTTCGCGTTCAAGTCAGTCTATGTCTTGGATTGGAGTGACGACTTCAGAGTTTTGGATCCTTGTCATGCACCACAAATCCTGAGATAGAAACAAGAAGGGAACACAAATGTAAAATAGTAAAAGAGAATAAAATTGAAAGATTCAAATGAAAAATTCAAAGTATCTTAGACGAGAGATCTTATCGAATTCAAAGGTAGCTTGTAGACTCCCCGGCAACGGCGCCAAAAACTTGATATGTCGTAAGTTTTCCTCAAGGAAACCACACAATGAATGAACTGCAAGTGCACAACAAATCAGTAGTAGTAGTTAAGGTATCGATCCCACAGAGAGTAACAAGTACAAGGATTGAATTCAAGCAAAGATATCTAACTAGGACAATGCAATAAGGGGTTTGGTTTTGGGTTTTCTAATGAGTGAATGCAAATGAATGAATGAAAACAAAGTGAATGATTGAATAGTAAGCTATATGATTCAGAGGTTGGGCATCTAGGGTTTATCTAAAGTTTCCATGGTTTCTAACAAGTAGGGGATAGGTCTAACTAATAGCTTTTCATCAATGGTTCTCAACTACGAACACAGATACACACCCAAGCCATAGTTAATGACGGAGGCATCTTAAGTCACCACACCCTGGTAATCAACTTCCGCAGGTAACAACACGCTTAGACCAGCTCTATAAACAAGTTCGATATGTTCACAAAGTCCTATAACTCAACTATTGCAGGTTATAACACGAGGCTTTGGTAATACTAGTTCCGAGAAATAGGTTTACGCGGATAGCGCTCCAAATCTCCAAAACAGTGTTTGGTGATCAAGTCAAGTAACATGCATTAAGTAAAATATATCCCAAGAGAACTCATAATCTAGATTAAAATCGGATCTAACAACCGAAATGAATGCAACCATGTTTTCCTAAGATATTACCCCATCAAACCCAACAAAAGAACTACTCGCTCGTGGTGTAAATAAACGCAATAGACATTATGGAAAACATCAAATAAATGATTCAATATATAAAAGGGGGTTCAAAGGAAACTTCTCTAGATGTCACAGATGAGATCTCGTCTCCCCAATAGCGAGTACAAAGAGTAGAAAAGAGAAACAATGAAGAACAATAGATGAAACTTCCAGGAGATGGTCTTCTAGGTTGAAGCGACTAAGGAGGATGAAGCGGGGGTGGTAGAGGCGAAATTAGGTCGTGGATCTCCTTGTCTAACTCCTAGAGACGTTCCTTGTGGGTGGATGTGCTCGCTTAGGGTTTCCAAAACCATAAAAATGGTTTATATAGGCTCCTCCACGAGATTAGGTCAAGAGGCATCCAAAAAACTACGTCATTTTGATAAGTGTGGAGGCAATGGGCCGAGCCTGGTCATGGGCTGAGGTCCTTAGGTCGGAGTAAGTCGGCACCGATCATTAGGGGTAGTGCCCGAGGTTTTCAAGAGGGCTAACCTCCGTCATGGGTCTTGTGACCGAGGTGGACATGTCTTTACTCTTCGGGGTGCATCTTCCAAACGGCTGAATGGATTGTTTAAATTCTTGTTCGAGGTAAATCTTGACTCTTCTAGCTTTCTATAGATATAGAGAACTCCAAAATTGGCTAATGGTAAGGTCCTCAAATGTTGCCCAATTTCTGATGCTCCGAAACTGCCTTAAAACGTTTTTTGCTTGACTTTGGGTTGTTTTTGCTCAAAAACTCCCAACTGTCTTTGGGAAGTGTAAATGGTGGAATGTAGCCATAAAGCTTCCATAATCACTTGTTTCTTCATGATTTCCCTGCCAAAAACATATGAAATATAGGCGAAAATACGAGTATATCAATCACAGCATAAATCTTCTATGGGAATGAGTGAAAGTGAGTCTGACAGTGACTCTGAAGAGGATCTTGCAGATTCATCAGAAAGTAAATTGGAAGATGAGGAAGTAGTCTAAGAAGTCAATTCTCAAGAAAATCTTGAAGTCAAAGCTGATGAAACTGAATAAGAAGATGAAGAAGTTGTTGATCTTCAGGAAGAGTACAAGTTGCTGTATGAAAACTGGAAAAAGACAAGCGTGAAGAGAATCTTCAGCTCATCAAGGAAAAATTAGAGCTGAAAGAGATGAATGATAAGAATTATATTTTCCGTTGAATTAAATAAACTTTTTAAAATCTTATATTTTGTTTAACTATAGGAATATGCTCTTAAAATCTGTTTAGAATATTAGATGAATAATGCACCGGTTTTTTGTGATATTTATTAAATATGAAATTATATTATGCTTATTAGTAGGATCTGATAAAAATAAAAATATTATTCAGTGGCATTTAATGTAATATTGTTTTTAATATTGCTTAAATAATTATATAGTGATTAATATAATTTTTAGTAAACTTTATAAAATATTTAGACATTTATATATGTATGAGAAAAATCAGACAGGTAAAAGTAAAAAGTGATAAAAATGTCTCTGAAAGAAAAATTTTGCAATTTTTGACAAAAAGAAAAAAATGAAATTTGTAACAAAAACTCAAATTTACCAATAATAATTATAAAACAATAATGTTCAATGTAAAGGGTCAAAGCTGAAATAGTAAAACCACAACGTTCAATGTAAATGGCAAAACTCAATTTTAAGATCGAAAGCGACACCGTTTCATTTACTTTGGAAAATGATACCATTTCATTGATCGTCTTCTTGCTTTGATAAGACGTTGTTTTTGACGATCGACGATCCAACGGCTTTTTTTCTCTTGGTTTCTGATTCTTTTCAGATTTTCCTGAAAACTTTTTGTGAGACAAAAGGTAAGAAACGTGATGAAACGATTATAGTTTTTTCAGTTACTTGGGAAACAAGTAATCATTTTCTTTTCTTTAGATTGTGCATATAGTTTCCGATTTTGTTGTATTTTCAGTTGGATAACAGGAAGTACTTACGGGCAAAAAGGTTTTGGATCTGTTTAACTTGGTACACAGTTGGATCATGCTTTCTTCAAAAAGTTAAACCAAACTTTATGATTTAAATGACATTTTGAAAATTCATGTTTTTTTCGTACACAATTTGAAAGTTCATGCATTATTTTTTTGACATTTTTCCCATTTTAGAATATTGTTTTTTTTTGTTCTTTGGATGTGTACCTTTCTTTTGGATAATGTTGTTTGTGGTGTGTTGCAGTTACAACTGAAGCTGTTTTTTATTCTTTGATTTTTATAATAAAACTTTCCTAATACTTCTTCAATGTAATAATGGCTCTGATTGGTAACCAATAAATAATTGATTAATAGCATAAATGCATAATGAAAAATTGTATAATGAAAACCTGCATAATGAAAAATTGGAGAATAAAATTTTGTGTGATTGGATACATTTTGCAAAATGACAGTAAATCACAAATATGCACATATACTTATTAAATTAAGAACTTAATACATTAAATTTTTTTATTATAGATAATTATTTTGTAATTAGAATTTTTTTAGCATCGTTAAAAAGGTGGTTTCAAAATTATTTGGAAAATGTTATAAGATAATATAACTTTGAAATATCAAAGAAGTAATATAATTTTTTTATTGTAAATAATTGCAAATTTAATTTATTTTTAATAGTTAATTTTTAGCATATGAATATATAATATCAGATCCTAAATTATTGTTTTAGGGTAAGTTCATAGGGAACCGGATTTGAATGTTTGTATAACAGTAATTATAATAAACTAATAATTATGTTGTTTTAGTGGAGCAAGTAGCATTTTTATATTGCATATAATCGATATGAGATCCTAAATGAAAAAGGGAAAAAAAAATTTAAAATAAAAGTATGTATGTTATGGCACCCCTAATGACCTCATCTAATAGTCATCTCAGTCGGTCCATGCATACGCATAACCAATCCATGAAGATCAAACTGACTCAAAACCGGGAAAAAGTCAGAGATACTTTTTCACAACGTTTTTTCTTTCTTTCTAATCAAAAATTGGTGAATGAGAACAAGTGGCGGCCAATGAGAAGTTTAGGATTATGTTGAAGTTGAGGAACTCACTTGTTGCTGCACCCGTGCTAAGTTTGTCTGATCCAAATCTTTAAAACAGAAATTCCCTCAAATAGCACTAAATGAAGTTTTTGTTCCACAAATAGCACTATTTTTTTTTGGACAAAAAAAACATTTTTATAAAAGACAAAATTTAAAAAATTTTGTTTGGGTTAAGTAATGTACAATTTAGGGTATAGTTTGTTTGGGGTGGAAGGTATAATTAGGGTTTAGGGCTTAGAGTTTAGGGTTTTTAAACCCTAAACCCTAAAAATATGAGGTTAGGAGATTTTGTGCTATATAAGGAAAATAATGCTTAGTAAAAATGTTATTTTTGTCCAAAAAGAAAAAGTGTTATTTGTGGAACAAAAAAATTATTTAGTGCTCTTTATGAGAATTACTCTTATCTTTAAGTTTATAACAATTTAAACTACAAAGAGATAACAAAATGCCTTTTTTTTTCTTTCATGGGGAATTTTGGTTTTTGGTCAGCTCAATTTGAAGATTCAGTGCTCGGAATATCCGCTTGGAAGCTCTTGAAGCATTGATGAAGACTAATGTCAAGATTGATTTTTATGGATGGGAAAGGTAACATAAAACTGTTTAAACTAGAGATTGGAAGATCAATGAGCTGTCTATTTGATGTGATTTTCTGTTTTTAATGAATTCATATAGTTGACAAGGTTGAAGCTCTTAAGCAATGCAAATTCGGTTTGGCTTTTGAGAATACTAAAAAGGAGGAGTATGTCACCGAGAAATTATTTCAATCCCTTGTTGCTGGTATGTTTTTAGATTCTATCTCTCTCTTTGTGAGCATATCTTACAAATTCTTGTTGGTGATGTCAATATGTCATTAGAGAAAGAAGTATTTGTTTCCATTAGTGTTTGATTAGAATGTTAAATATAAACTTAAGCAATTTCTTCTCAGGATCCGTCCCTGTGGTTGTTGGTGCTCCAAATATAGAAGAATTTGCACATTAAGAAAACTGAAGTTGCTAAGAGATTTTTTTCCATAAATGATTGTAAATGTGTATAGTTATAACTTCTTCTTGAAAGCTTCATGCTTTTGTTTTGTACGAGGGCCCTTCAGATTCTATCAAGGCATTTGTTGATATGGCTGCTCTACACTATTCTTGGGCATTTGCAACTTTGCCGTCCCTATGCAGCAAAATCTCAGTATTTGCCTGAAGCTCATAGAATCTCAGTTTTGTCTGAAGCTCGTAGAATCTCAGTATTTGCCTGAAGCTCATAGATATGGAATCAAAGTGCATCTCTGCTCTATTTGTGAAGAATAAACACTTGATAACCCTCCTGCAGAACAACTCTTCCATTTGTTAAGAAGAAGACACCTAGATAGATAGTACTTAAATCTTTGTGGATAAGACCCTTGGAAAATCGGACATAAAATGATTATGCAAATTAACAAACTGGATAAGGTCCATTAGTGGCTCGTCTTTTCAGTCTAAAACAAAAAGTCATAGGAGTATTTCTTTTTTCTTTGATAAAGTTTCAAAATACTTTTCAAACAAAACAAAAAAATTGCTAACAAACAATAACGTTTGAAAAGAATTAAACCATACTCCATCCGTTTCACTTTATTTGTAGTTTTAGGATTTTTTTATTACAAAATAAGTGTTGTTTAAGATTTCCAATGTAGCTTTTTGATAGAAATTTATACTTTTTCTTAGTATTTAATGCAATAACCAATGAAAAACAAATTTTAGTATATTATTGAGGGATAAAATAGAGAATTTGATTGTTTTCTTAATTTGTGTGTAAAAACCTTAAATTACATATATAAAAAAAGAAAAAAATATTCTCACCTACACGAAGTATTGGCCAAGGCATAGCTACACATACGAACTATTTTAATGGTTTCAAAACTACACAAACTATTGATTTCGCATAGTGACATGCACAAACTATTATGTGACATGTGCACAAGTACACCAAGTATTATGACATATAGGTCGTATCATAAATTATATGCACAACCCCATAATCATTTTTTTTTAGTATTTTCTTTAAAATCATCAGATCTCCTTTTACATATATATATATATATATATATATATGTATATATATGTATATATATAGATAATATTTTGATATTTATATAATGTATAGAATAATTGATCAAAATATCTACAGAAATAATATATTTTTTTGTGTGTGTATTATTTTAGAAATCACACAAGAAATATGTTTTAAATCTCTAGAGTGGACACAGATTTGATATTATGGTATTTTAGAATACTTAATTCCATTCGTCCGATCCGAAAAATAATTAAACAGATCTTCTAAAATAGGTCAAAATTAAATAGTAATATGAATTTTGTTTTCTTCTCTTGAGTTTCCATAGACGACGTTTATAAGGTAAAACATCATTAATAAAATAATATTTATATTATTATTCTAATTTCACATAAGTTAGACATACCTGAGTAACTTGTTTTGGATTCGATGGACCAATTTTTGTATTCTAAGTTCTTTTTTTTTGGGATAGTATGTTCATTTGTTTACCAAATGGAACAGTTTACAATTCAAGTGCAGCAGAGGCTTCAAAGAGGTTAAAAAAAAAACAGAAAAAAGAACCAGAAGAAGTAAATCCTTTCCTCCTCCTCCGAGCAAGTAGAGTATCAACTGAGTTGACAGGAATTCCTGTCAACAATTAAAGGTCCCATTTCTGACCAAGAGTCAAACCAGTAGCTTGTTATCATTCAATTTCCCACTAAACACGTTAAGAATTGCTTAGCGAGTGGCCTGAGAAGCTTCGAGATGAAGCATAGTTCCAAAAGAAATTCCTCTTCATAAGGTTTTACTACATAATCACTGTTAGATTCACTTTTTATTTTTTCTATGATATTGACTATGAAAGTCTGACTTGAAATCCTCTGTGAAAAAAACTATATAAAAATGAAAGAACCTTAAATTTCTTTATTTTAAATAAATAATGTTAGTGTAAATTAAAAGAAGTTTCCACATGAAAATCAGCACAAGTTAAAGAACAGACTCTGGAGTAGTAAATATTCTTTATGTGAGGAGTATTCTTTATGTGTTCGCCGAATAACATAGATGACATATTTAATATCAGTTTTACGGAAATGTTGTAAAATTCTTTTCGCAAAAAAACAAAAATGTTATTTTTTTCAAAGTGTTGTAACATAGATGACATCCAATTGTAACATAGATGACATCCATTTGCTTAACCTTTCATATAAAATCAAAGTCGTTCTCAGACGGTGGCTCGATTCAAATACTCCTACGAGGGCATTGCGGTGATTTCCATGGTTTTTCTGGAACAGGAAGCCGCTTACGCGGATAGTACCTACCTTTATCAAGCGAGTGGGATAAACATCTCTTTGCGTGTAACCTACACTTAGAGTAGTACATGCTGTTTCCCGTCCCTGCAAAGGTTACCAAGCCATTAAGAGTTGTACCAGTCATCTCCTCCCATTTCAAAGAGACTAGTTTATACATTAATGGTGCTTCGGTACCACATGTGTACATGACAAGGAGCTCGCCTTTTTGCTCCATCAGATAAATAACCTTTCGATGAGACCTCCATTCATTGGTAAGAACAAAAGGACACACCTGTTCCTCCCATAATTGAAAGGTAACTGTGCGACAAGCTAGGTCAAAATCAAGTAAAGCACCTCTCAAGTCCAAGCAATAGAAGTGACCATTGACGTATAGAATGTTGCTATGCACAGAAGGGCCAAATCCATGAGGGCAAGAAATATCCTTATGACTCCACTCAGTTGCTCCAGGATATAAGAGGCTGATATGTGATGTAAAAGGAAATAACGCTATAACAGTACAAGTACCGGATATAGGTGCAGAAGAGAATGCAATGGCCTGAAAGAATAACTCATACTTTGGCAAGCTTATGAGCTCCCGAGTAAACGGGTTGAAGAAGAACTGGATCTGCCCATAACTCCATAAGCAACCATCCATCTTTGGAGTAACAAACTTTGGCTCCAACAAGTGCGGGTAAATTTAGTGTGTATGTTATCCGCTGCAATGGATCGATGATATTAATTAAGTCACTATTTTTAGGCAATGAGAAAACCCGTGGATGCTTTCCCACAATCCGAACGAATTCTGCAGCCTCACGCCATGCTTTGCAGCCAGCGGATGCACGGGTGTTATCTTTTAACATAAGACAACACATTATCAGTTCCAAAAGGCTTGATGGAAGGTCAGCAAAAGTGAGACTCTTTTTTTTCTCCAGATCATTGTTGTTTACATCTGTGTTCAACCTACATATATATTTGGAGCAAAAATCATATTAAAAGAAATGAATGGATTTGCTTTTGTAGTCATAAGACATGAAATATTACAAACTATGGTGTTAAAAATATATTTCAAAGATAAAATTAATCATTTGAGGGAGTTAGTGGCCGTTGTGAGATGCAACATATAACTAGAATAATACCAGCTTCAACAATTAACTAATATGATAATCTTTCAGAAAAATAAAACAAAACAAACCATTACCGAAATATAGGGTTTTAAAAGCACTAATTATACGTATTTGATTCTACATTTAATATGATAAATTTTTTAGAATACCAAAGAAATGAAAGCCATAGAAAACAAAAAAAACCATTACCTGTGATACTAAATTTTGAAAACAAATTCAGATTCAACCAAATTTAAGAAAAGAGAAAATATCAATCTAATAAACTTTAAGGAACCTTTGGAACATCGCTTTTGATCAGAGATTACTGAGAGATAATAGACTCACCGTATGCATTTTCGTCTCTGGTCAGCTGTCATTTTTTGTTTTTTTGACTTATGGAAGATATCAAGCTAGGTTAAAATGTTACATGATAAGTGACACATATCTTATATATACTATTAAAAAGGAAGTACAAAATTGAGAACTCGTGTTACCAAACACTTTCTATCTTATACTTACATCCAAACAAGTTTAAAGTAATTATTATGTAATTATTAGTTATTAATATTAAGTATCTTCTTTCTAAATAAATAATCAATTATTTCTCTACAAAACCTTTCTTATCTAATATTTTCTCTTTAAAATTTTCCTTATCTAATACTGTGATTTTAATAATATGAATTATGATTCTCCTATCATTTTTGTTTGATATTATTTTTAAATTGTTTTAAATTATTATATTATACATACAATTAATAAAATTCTAGATTTTTTAGTGCATATGTTGTGATTTAAATTTTTATAAATGGACATATATTAACTCAATCAATAAGGAAAAAGTGTGTGTTCAATATCGTACACGGTAGAGATTTCAATAGGATCGGTGACATGCAAAATAGGTAAAAGTCAATACAACATAGGGCGGGTGTAGAAATAAAATTTTATGCACACTAAAAAGCGGGTATCATGAACAAGGGCATAGTGGACCGCAGATTTATCCGTAAATTGATGAATCAGCCGCAAACTACATAATTTTAATAAAATAAATTATATATAAAAATTAATAATTATATATAGTTGATGACATATAATATATAATATTTAAAAATATAAAGAATTTTATGTATAAATTTATAACATTTACTAAAAGAATAGAATATTAAAATATGAATTATTTTATTTTAAAATATTTAAATTATTTTTATTACAAAAAATTAATATTCGGCCCTTGCTAACATGTTGGACAGTGAGGACGAGTTGGACATAATAGCTATTTTTACAAATTTACACCAACTAACCAACAACACTAACATTTTCTAATTTAATGAAGTTAAAATTATATATAAAAAATAAACAAACAAAATCTAAAAATTTATAAACTATGTGGAAAACTAACCACAAAATATAAACATCTGTTACAATGATCAAGAAAACATTGACCGCGATGTACTGCGGGTTTGACTCTAGTATGTATTAATAATGGAATCCCGCGTCAGAACCTAGATAACAAGATATAATGCAAATTAACAAAACGGATAGGCCCATTAATATTGTCCTTTCTTTTTAATAGTCTTAAAAACAAAGTCTTGTCTTTTAAATTATTTTTTATATATAAAAACTTTCAAAATATTTTCAGACACTTTTTAAAATACTTTCACAAACAGAAAATAACTTTTGAAATAAACAATATAAATTATCCTTTTCAAATAAGTTTCAGTTCTCTAAATTAACCACCTTGGAATCTCTATATAAATATTTGAGCAATGTTAAAGCAAAATAACATTGTATTTATATGGGATATTACGATAAATGTCATTGGACAATCATTTTAATTTTTTCAAATCTTATTAACAAAATCATAATAATTTTCTGCTTAGTTAGTCAATTCCCTAGTAAATACCACAAATATTTATATATAGATATTTCAAATTTTAATTGGTAATATTTTAAAATTAATATGTTTATTTTTACTTAGTATCTCCTAAATAAATATAAAATTTTAAACAATATAGTATTTATGGATTTAAAATAAAGTCATTAAGGATACAATAATAATCACGAAATTAATATAAATAATTAAATAATTTTTAAACAATTTTTTTTTTCACCAAAAAAAAATTTAAACTCACTTTCTCTTTCTTATTAATTATGGAAAAAAACTAAAATTAATTTTTACCATCGAAGTTTTACTTCTCGATTATGGTTAGATCTCAATGAGGTGATAAGGAGTATAAATAGAAGATGAACGATAAATAGTCGTCATAACATTGGTTGTATTAATTAAACGGGAGAACTCAAAAGTTCAGCGTGTTTGGGTTGGAGTAGTACTAAGCCTATCAGAAAATCATTTCTGGAACCGTGTAAGTGAGACCAAAACCTGGAAAAATTATAATATGGTAATTTATAAGGAGAGTAACATGTCTTCTGAGCCTCTCGGGAGGAGTGCACTAATCGTCAGACAAGGGTGAGACTCACGGGCCAAGAGAGGGCGTGGGTGCTCATAGAAAATGATGTTACAATTTGGTTTCATAGCTGAAGCCAGATAAGTGTGGAGAAAATTGGGCTCACACCATCGGGGGTGGTAGTCTTGGTGTGCAACAAAGATGTTGCACTTTGTGAGTTGGGTGATTGTAACATCCCAATTTCTGGTATATGGTGGTGCATGAGGAGCAATTAAGAGATTTTATTTAGTTATTTATCTCACTAAAGTGAACTTTTCTTTTCCAACACTTGTCCAAAGAGAATTCCATAGTTAAGTGTGCTTGGGTTGGAGTAGTAGTAGGATGGAATACCTATCGGAAAATAAGATACAAAATCTACAGTCCAAAAAAATTATGGAAGTGAGATATGAACTCGATAGTTTATAAAATTCAAGGTAATATAAACCACAATTCCTTTCAAATAGATATACTTAAGGATCTGCTAACGGATTGTGAAAAACCTTTTAAAGCTATAGTTTCAGCAATTTACGGGAAAGCTTATGATAGGGAAAAATATAATCTTTTCTTATGATAAAGAGCCATATTGAACCCAACTAATAAAGATATTGGTATAATTAGTGATTTTATGCTCGCCAATTTTGAAGGTAACACGCTACATAAACATAGCATCGATTCTCTATTTTTAATGACGTTATGCTTTCAAATGTTTTTAACAACATGCATATGTATTTAGGTGAGGAAAAATATACTTAAGTTCATATAGTATTGAACCCACATAAATTACAAAAGCGGATATGATGATTTATTCTCAAGAGTTTTTGAATAGTATTAAACTTTTTGGATTGCCCAATCATGATTTGCGGTTGAATATTTGGTGTACCAATAATGCTTCTTAGGAATATTGATCCTAAGGAGGGTTTGTGCAATGGTACAAGACTTCATGTTATCAAAATTAGTTAACCATGTGACTGAAACATAAATTTTAACAAACATAGGATGTGACTAAAAGTCAATTGATTCACAGGATGTTTATTTCTCCACCATGAAGTGCAGGCAATTTCCTGTTACAATTGTATTCATGATAACCATAAACAAAAGTCAGGGTCAAACACTATCAAGTGTCGGACTCTATCTTTCCTCTCAAGTTTTGTCACATGGTTAATTGTATGCTGCTATTTCTCGAGTTAATTCATGAGATGGTCTGAAGATTTTAATATAAGATGAGAAAGGTAAGCTTCAAGTAACAACCCGAAATGTTGTCTACAAGAAAATCTTCCAAAACATAATGACATCTTAGATTACACATTACTTGCCAAATTTATTTTTGATTGTGTTAATTTTATTTTACAACTTTGGTTATATAATCATAATGCAATTTTGTTAGTTAAAACACAAAATTAATAATAATAACCCGCGCCGGGCGTTCATTTATATCTTTTCTGAATTTAACCTTTGATTATTAACTCTAGTTTCCTCTTTCATTTATATCTTTCCTTTCAACAATTATATGAATCCATATATTTATACAAAGAAAATTCCAAGATGCCCTCTCTGCCATTAGTAAAATTTTCCGAAGCCAACAACCACGATAAAACAAAAACAAACATCAGACAGGTTGTTGATGTGTGTATGGCATTAACAACAAAAGTGATGAGTTGCAACTTGCGAGTGACATTGAAAATTATCAGCTACGGTTGTTGATAATTTTAGAAAGCAACAAAAGAAAATAGGAGCGTTAAAAATAGAGGGAATTATTCCAAGGTGGTTTAGAGAACTGAAACTTATTTGGAAAGTATTACAAAAGAAAAGAAAAGAAAGAGTACTGTATTCTTCTTTAGAATTATTTTGGATTCAAATATTAACATTTATGGATTTAAAGCATGAACTTTCAAAATATTCATTTTTTAATATAGAATATTTGTTTTGGATTAAAATATTTACATTTATAAGATAACATTTTTTTTGGTTTTGTTATTTTAATTTTTTGTTGGTGGATTAATTAAAAATTATTAATTATATGTTCTCATATATATATATATATATATATATATATAATTAACTAAAAATAACAAAACTAATAATAACATTTTTTTGGGTTAGTTATTAAAAATATTTTGGTCGAGGTTTTGCGAAAAATAACAAAACAAAAAAATGTTGATTAATTAAAAAAATGTTAACTATATATATTAATATTCACAATTAATTAAATTTTTAAAAAATAATAAACTTTTGAAATACCAATTAAATCGAAAAATATGAATATTTCGAAAGTTCATGCTTTAAATCCGAAATTTTTAATATGTCTATCCAAAATTGTGTATCTATATATAGGCGTTGTGTCATCGTGGCTGAATGAAAATTATCATGAATAATATATTTCAATATATTTCTGAAGAAAATATTCACAATATTTCAAGATGTTTCTACAATTATGAAAAAAAAAACATGTGCAAAGAGTATAGTAAACATTACCCAAAAGAACCATCAGCTCTTCCGTCCTTCCAATTCACAAAAAACTCTTTAGATTAAAAAGGAAGAGCACCAGCAGTATAGAGACTCTTCCTTCTGTCATATGCAGGTAACTTCTGATTCAAGTGAGATTCTCTGTAGGTTTTAACCAAAATTTTCATCACTTCTCTGTTCAGTTTCTTCGATGTAACCTCAGGACTGATCGAAACATTTACATATTTGACTTGATTTTAGTCATTGATTTTCATTAGTGATGTTGTTTCATGAATGGAGTGGCTAAAACTATGTTTGGATCACACAGGTTTCGATCAGTCCTGAGGTTACATCGAAGAAACTGAACAGAGAAGTGATGAAAATTTTGGTTAAAACCTACAGAGAATCTCACTTGAATCAGAAGTTACCTGTGTATCATGGAAGGAAGAGTCTCTACACTGCTAGGTGCTCGTACTTTTGAATCTAAAGAGTTTGTTGTGAATTTGAAGGACGAAAGAGCTGATGGTTCTTTTGGGTAATGTTCACTATACTCTTTGCATATGTTTTTTTTCTTTTTCTTTTCAAAATTGTAAAAACATCTTGAAATATATATTGTGAATATTTTCTTCAGAGCTCATCACTGTTTGTGGATCACAAACTATGGTATTAAAAAATAATTTCAAAGATAAAAATTATCATTTGAGGGAGTCAGTGGCCGTTGTGAGATGCAACATATAACTAGAATAATATCAGCTTCAACAATTAACTAATGTGATAATCTTTCAGAAAAATAAAAACAAAACAAACCATTACTGAAATATAGGGTTTTAAAAGCCCTAATTAAAAATCATATCAATCAATTATACATATTAGATTCTTCATTTAATATGATAAATGTATTAGAATACCGAAGAGATGAAATCGATAGAAGAAGAAAAGAAAACCATTATTGACACATCGTGTCTTAAAAGCCATAATTTCACTGATTCTCCTTTAGATTTTATTTACTGTATACTTCCCCAGAACTGTGATACTAAATTTTGAAAACAAATTCAGATTCAACAGAATTGAAGAAAAGAGAAATATCAATCTAATTAACTGTAAGGAACATTTGAAACATCACTTTTGATCAGAGATTATTGAGAGATATAGACTCACCATATGCGTTTTCCTCTCTGGTCAGCTGTCATTTTTTTTTTTTTTACTTATGGAAGATATTGTTATAATGGATATGAGCAAGATAACAATAACTTAAGGAACATGATACAGATTTACGTGGTTCACCAACGATCTTGTTGGCTACGTCCACGAGAAAAGAGGCAGAGTTTATTATATTCAGAATAGATTGGAGACTAGGGTTAAGAGAGTATTTATAAGAAACTGTAATTAACATAGTTCTAATTAATCCTCAGCGGACTGGACATAACATGGGCCTACCAGACCCCTGATTAACCTCAACGGATTGGTCCTAAGTTTATGGGCCCAATCTTTTCAAGTCATATCTAACAAATCTGCACATTGACTTGAATCCTCCAAACAGATGTAAAAGACTTCTCCATCAGACAGATGTACCAGATTTCGCCAACGTACTGTTGTAGACTTCTGTTGCAAACAAACGTACTACATTTTTATCCTTTTTTCCTCAGATTTCTGATTAGCGGACCAGATGCTCCTCAAGTGAACTAATTAGTCAAGCCAAATACATCGATAGAAAATAAAAAATAAAGACCATTACTGACACATCGTGTCTTAAAAGCCCTAATTTTACTCATTCTCCAATAGATTCTAATTTACTGTATACTTCCCAAGAACTGTGACACTAAATTTTGAAAACAAATTCAGATCAACCGAATTTAAGAAAAAAGATAAATATCAATCTAATTCACTTTAAGGAACCTTTGAAATATCACTTTTGATCAGAGATTATAGAGAGATATAGACTTACGTATGCGTTTTACTCTCTGGTCAGTTGTCATTTTTTGTTTTTTTACATATGGAATATATTAAGCTAGGTTAAAATGTTATATGATAAGTGACACCTATATTTGTATTTACAACAGAATCCAGCGTCAGAAACAAGATAACGAGATATAATGCAAACCAACAAATGGGTTAAGGCCCATTAATAATGTCTTATCTTTTTAATAGTCTTAAAAAAAGTCTTGTCTTTTAAATGAATTTTTTTATATATATAAAGTTTCAAAATATTTTCAGACACTTTTAAAAATACTTTTATAGACAGAAAATAACTTTTGAAATAAACAATATAAATTATCCTTTCCAAATAAGTTTCAGTTCTCTTAATTAACCACCTTGGAATCTCTATATAACTATTTGAGCAATGTTAAAAGAAAAATAACATTGTATTTATGTGGGATATTACAACAAATGTCACTGGATAATCATTTTATTTTTTTCAAATCTTATTAATAAATTCATAATAATTTTCTGCTTAGTTAGTCATTTCCCTAATAAATACCACAAATATTTGTATATAGATATTTCAAATTTTAATTTATTAATATTTTAAAATTAAATCTTATTATTTTTACTTAGTATCTGCTAAATAAATACAAAAATTTTAAACAATATAGTATTTAAGTATTTGAAATAAAGTCATTAACGATACAATAATAATCACAAAATTAATATAAATAATTAAATAATATTTTATTATTTTCCACAAATTTTTTTTTTAACTCACTTTCTCTTTCTTATAATTATGGAAAATTTTAAAATTGATTTTTACCATCGAATTTTAATAAAGATCTTCAAATATCCTAATTGTTTTTACAATGGATCAGGACATGTCAACACGTGCGGGTCAGAACAGATAAAGACAGGTTAAGAAGGATCATGATGGATCTATTTTGTTTTTGTCAAAACAGATATCTTTAATTAAAAATGCATGGGCTTACAACGAAAAGGCTTAAAAAGCCTCTTTAGCAGAATGGTCCGCTACACCATTTTGCAATTCTGGGAATTAACTTGAAAATATTGAAGTCAAACGATGAAGAGTAAAGCTCGATGTCTGAACGAACACCATGCAACTCCACAATCGGCAATCTGGTGGTAATTGCTCGGATCAATTGAGAACAATCAGATTCGAGGATTACCCTGTTGAAACCATCATCTTTGGCTGAGTTCAGTGCAGATCGTACGGCAAGTGCTTCCGCCATTAAAGGGGGGAAGATATGAGTGGGACTAAATCACTGTGGATCGAGATTAGGGTCCCTTGAGTTGTGAAATTCCAGCCTAATCATGTTGATTTAACATCAGCTTTCCAAGCCGCGTCGAATCTGCAGGTAATTGCATCTTTTGGGCTCGGAAGCAGCTTCTTGTCTAACTGAATTTGCACTTTGCTCTTTGAGTGGTTGGGCGTTGCTCCATTCTTCTGCATTTGTGATTGCATGGAGGACAGTTTCTTCAGGCGATAAACTGTACTGTTGAAGATATGTTTGTTTTCTTGCTGTCCAGATAGCCCACAGGATCCATGGAGCTAATTGGTTTGAGCTTATGCCTGTTGGAGGAAGGAATCTCATTGTTTTCAGAATCTTCCAGCCCTCCCCAAAGCTGGTGAGGTTTGACACATCGATTGTTGTTGCTAATGGTGCTTCTCTCCAAGCATGTTTAGCAAATCCACAATAAAACAGCAAATGGGGTATTGATTCAATTTCTCCACATCTCACACATGTGGGATCGGATGTGATATTTCTGGAAGCAAGTATGTCGCCCACCGGAATAGCTCCTTGTGCAGCCTTCCAGATGAACAACTTTAGCTTAGGTGATGTTTGTAGTGACCATACATCCGCTATCCACTGTAAGTTCTCATCTCTGTTTTGGGTTTTACCTTCTTTAGCTTTGTCTAGGGCTGCATAGTAACCCGACTTTGTAGTATAACCTCCCGAGCTTTGCTTCAACCAAATCCTCTTATCCGGTGCTTTTTCTTTGCTTGGTTTTAAGCTCAAAATGGAATCTTTGTAGCTTGGTAGACCTTCAAATACCTTAACTAGGTCCCAATCGCTTGTGTTTGCTTGAAACAGGTCAGAAACTCGAAGAGTGGAGTCTGTTTCTGTGACTGGTCCTTGGGAGGCTGCTTGCTTATGTGTTGAAAGCCAGAACTCGTTCCATATTCTTATGGACTCTCCATTTCCAATTCCCCATCCGAGATTCTCTGCTAGTAGGTCTCGTCCAATCATTATCCCTCTCCAACCGTGGGAGGCAGATGCAGGTACGCCACAAGACATAAAGTCCTTGTTTCTACATTACTTTCCTAGCAATACTTTTGCTAGTAAGCTCTCTGGTTTTTCCAATATTCTCCAACTGAGCTTAGCTAGCAATGCATCATTGAAACACTGGATATCACGGAGACCTAGTCATCCATCCTGTTTAAATCTGGTTAGCTTATCCCATGATACCCATGCCATTTTCTTCTTGTCAGGCTTCGAATCCCACCAAAAGCAAGTTAGAGCTGATTGTATCCTTTTGCTTAACGATCCTGGAATCTTGAAGCAGGACATGGCATACGCTGGAATAGATGACAATACACTTTTTAGCATAGTCAATTTTCCAGCAGTTGATAGGAATTTGGATGACCAAGTAATAGCTTTTTGTCAAATTCTATCAACGATGGCTGTGAAGAGATCCTTCTTCTTTCTTTCAAACTGCTCAGGAAGGCCTAAGTATTTACCCACTCCACCCTCATTATCGATCTGTAGTTCACTCTTTACTTTTGCTCTCAGATCAGGAGGCATCTTTCTTGAGAATATGATTGCTGACTTTTCGGCATTGATTAGTTGACCAGAAGCTTGTTCGTAGTTGTGCAGGATCTGCTTGAGAGCTGTAATGCTTTGGGAATTGGTTTTGCAGAAAAACATCATGTCATCTGCAAATAGTAAGTGATTAGTTTTTTTACTTCTTTCAGCCACTCTGATGCCTTGTAACTGACCAGCCTGTTGTGCATTTTTGCAGAGTCCATATAACACTTCACTGCATAAAATGAAGATATATGGAGACAAAGGATCTCTTTGGCGGATTCCGCGGTATGGTCTCACTTTGCCTCTCTCTGCTCCATTAATAAGAAAGTTATAAGTAACTGTACTTACACATTGCATTATCCAGTTTGCCCATTTATCGTGGAATCCAAGTCATTGTAGAACAAGTCGAATAAAATCTCATTCCAATCAATCATATGCCTTACTAATGTCTGTCTTGATTGCCATTGAACAATATTTTTTGGCTGCAGATTTTTCCAGGCAATGGATAATCTCATGAGTGAGTAAGACATTGTCAGATATGTCAGACATTGTCTGAGATTAGGTTGGAGAGGATTGGCTGCAGTCTTCTGATGAGTATTTTTGAAATGATCTTGTAATAGACATTGCACAGGGCAATAGTTCTATACTCATTCACTTTCTTTGGACTATGGACTTTAGGGATTAACCGGACATGAGTTTCATTTATTTTCCTTGGCAGCTGACCAGATATAAAGAAGTCTTGGATCTCTTAGACTATTTTAGGGGCCAGTTTTACTGCAGTTGGCTTTAAAAAGCTAGCAGAGAAACCGTTTAGTCCTGGTGCCTTTTCAGCATGAATAGAGAAAATCACATTTCCGATTTCCAGGGAGGTGGGGTCTCTGATCAGCTTGATGTTATCAGCAGTTGATATCATTGGCTTCAGCGCTTGATTCACAATGTCAGCTCTTTCTCTCTCATGAGAGGTAAATATCTTTTTGAAGTAGGCTACAATAACTTTTGATATCTCCTCTTCTTTGAAAACAGTGTTTCCTTCCTCATCATCGATGACTGAGAATCTATTTATAGATGTTTTGCCTCTAGTTAAAGCATGAAAATAACTTGAGTTTTTGTTCCCAAGGCTTAGCTAGAGCAATCTACTTCTTTGTTTCCAGTATTATTCTTCCTTCTTATAAGCTGCTTGCAGATTTAGTTTAATAGGGCTAATCAAAGCTTCATTATTGGTAGGACTTACCATTGCCTCCTCTAATGCTATCTTCAAAGCTTCATTATTGGTAGGACTTACCAACGCCTCCTCTAATGCTATCTTCAATCCTTCAAACTGCTTCTTACTCTTGTTGTTTTGCTCTTTGTTCCAGTCGATAATGCAACTTCGAGTTTTACTAATCATTTGCTCCACAGAGAGGGTTAGATCTTCATTCCAGGCTTGATTAATCAGATTTTTGACCTCAGGGTTGTGTTTTAATCTTCTGTCAAACCTGAAAACGCCTTTCTTTCTTTTTCTTTAAGGCTTAAAGTAAGATATAATCGGCTTATCGTCTGAGCCTTCATATCTGAGGTGCTTCCATCTACCAGTTCGGAACAACTCTGCCCATTTACTATTTGTGACTGTTCTATCAAGTCTGCACCTTACTACGTGTGTATGGCCTATGCCTCTCCAGGAAAGGGGGTCTTCAGAATGACGTAGGTCATAAAAGTCCCCTTCAGATAGAAAGCTTCGGAAGTCTGAGAATGAGCCTTCTGGTCTCATGGGTCCTCCTTATTTCTCCTCATTACTGATAATATCATTGAAGTCCCCTGTAAGAAACCAGGTTGAGTCTCTAAGGAGGACAGACTCGATCAAATAGCTCCACATCAATCTTCTTTTTACTGTCTGTATCTCCATACAGGAAAGTGGTATAGAATAACTTCTTTTCAAATCTGATGTCAGCATCTATATAGTTTGCACAAGAAGAAATGGTGACATATATATATATATATATCCTTTTTCCAGAAAAGTGCTAATCCACCAGCTCCTGGACTGTGTGGTGGGATCAAAAAAAAATTTTCAAAGCCCATCCAATCTAAAGTCTTCAGAACAAAGGCATCGTGATTTTTTTTTCGTAGAGAGAAAGATTATAGCACGTAAGTTTCGAAGTCGTATCTCTCTTAACCTCTAGACTGTCTTGGGGTTCCCCAACCCTTGACAGTTCCAGCTTACAATTTTTAAGGAAGAAGAGAAGATGGATTTTGATAACCCATTGATGATTGGGTGATGCCTGTGACTATTTTGCATTGTGGGGGTTGTCTATCAGATCCAAGACGCCCCTCCATATCTGTCCGTTCTGCCTTGCTACTTCCTGGTTGTGCTCTAGGCTTTCTAGTACCGGATCCTTGTCCTTGGTCTAGATTTAAATTTATTTTTGGTGAAGCACTTGCTTGAATAGATATTATTTTCTAGAGCTTATTCCAGGGAAAATCTTTGGACTAATTTGTACATTCCTCCTCCTAGCAGATCTACCAACCTTTTGCTTAACTATCGGGGCATCCTGGATAAGGATTCCTTGCACATTTTAATAGGATGAGTTTAACTGGGGTGGGTTTACCCATACTAACATCCCTAAGAAGATTAATCATGTTTTCAATTTTGAGATTTATTAAAAATTAATATAATATTTCCTATATCTTTAAGCACAAAAAACTTCTTCAGTTGTCTAAAATCAGCACTCTTGGATGGAGCATCAAGTTTATTGTGTCAATAAAATGTTTAAACTAAAATACCTTAAAAAAACACACACACACACACACACACACACATAAATATATTGAGTTAGTTGACTATTGCGAATAGACATTTTATAAAATAAATGTTGCATATATGATAACAATAATTTACACTACATTTGCCAATGCACTTGGCTTTTATTTTAGTTGTCTTATGTGTTTTTCTTTTTCACAATAAATTTGATGGATGCGGATTACCTCCAATTCTTTAAGAAACTCAATCTCTTAAAAGAATTTAGGGAATCCTATGGGAACTTTTCAGAGATTCCAGGCGAGTTCATGCAGCAAATAATAATTTGTTGGTTTCTGTTTCTCCAAAAGCGGATTTAAATTTGAGATTATTTTATTACTTCTTGATTATAGTTAGATCTCAATGAAGAGATAAAGAGTATAAATAGAAGATGAACGATAAATAGTCATCATAACATTAGCTGCATTATTTAAACGGGAGAACAAAAAAGTTAAGCGTGTTTGGGCTGGAGTAGTACTAGGATGGGTGGCCTATTAGAAAATCATTTAAGGTACCGTGTGTGTAATGACCCGTATCCTAACCTAAGGACCAGAACACGGATCAAAGGACCTTGTACCAGATCAATCAACCTGAGGTTAAAAGATCAAGGAATCCGGAGAAAACTTGGTGACCAAGCCAAGTACAAAACTTGATGACCAAGTTTCCCATCAGGAAATTTTCCGAGTAAAACCGAGCCATTTCGAAAAAAAGAAAAAGGGGGAAATTCATATGGCATATAACAAGATGGAGAGGCATTTTCTGCAAGATACAAATTAATAGAAGCTTACCGTATACGACGAAACCGAAGCTTACGGTGTACGACGGAAGAGAAAAATTGCCGAGCAAGCTATCGTCGAATTTTGACATGTCCTGCAAGTGAAAACGTGGAGAAGAAGAAGCTGAGGCACATTTAACATGTGTGTAAAGGAAAATGGCGTGAGAAGGAAGCTGGGGAGGCTTCCAACTTGGCCACCAAGTTTATCCCAAACTTGGTGAGCAAGTGTGCGCGACATGTGGCCGCCATGTGGCTAGCTTGCCCACCAAGCCAGCACCACCACAATCTCTAGATACACAACACTCCACCCTTTGTTCTCTCATTCACGAAAAAATAGAGAGATATTAGAGAGAGAAACTGGAGATTTTTAGAGAGAGAAGAAGAGGAATATCGGAGGAGAAGGAGAAGAAAAAGGAGAAGAAAAAGGATATTCTCACTGTGTTCTTGAGGTTATTTTTCCGTGTTCGTAAGAAGCTCCAGCAGTGTTCTTACCGTGTCCTTGAGAGTTCCAGCCAAGATCCAGCCGTGTTTGAGAAGTTATTCTTCAAAGTTCAAGCATCATCGATCAAAGTTCTTGTTCAAGTCTGAATCTTTCCATCCATGCCACTTCAGAGAGATCGTTGATTTTGTGAGTGTTCGAAGCATGTGAAATAGCACATGAGATTATGTCATGCATCTTACTGTGATGCATGATATCGCTTGTCGTCATTTTATTTATTTATTTATGGGGTTTTTGTGTGGGGTTTATTTTTGGTTTTAGGAGATCGGTGGATAACTAACTGTTAAAGTCAGTTATCCATGACGATTGTAGTGAGTCTAGAGGTTAGGTGGATAGAATAGGATTAGGGGGCCGGGTGTGGATCTCTTGTGATCATCGGATTTTTGAGAGGTGGATGAAGCATGCCGAAGATATGGAGGTATAACCATGTGGGGGTTATCATGTATAGCTTCCGGGTTTGCAACCCCTTGGAACCATAGTGTGTCCTTCTGGAAGTACTTTCGCTGAACGATGGGGGTTCAACCAGTGAGTTGACATGTGAGATTCCGACACCATCTGTAGTGCTTAGGTCGACATGTTTGTCTCTGGCTGAAAGGTAGATCGAGGAGGAGGTGTGGGAGCTGATGGTCTATGTGAAATCAGTGGTCGTAGTGAAGTGTGGAGTTAGAGTGAGTGTGGTGTTGTGGTTACCCAAGTGTCGTTCGGGAAACCTGAGAGTGCTGTTGTGAGAGGTGTAGTTGTGTGTGTAGTTTCCCGGCTGTGTTTGGGAAGCCTGTTACGTGTTGTGTGTAGTTTGGAAAACCTTTGTGTGCTGATTGTTTGTCGTTTCTTTTGGTAGTAGCCCGGAAGATTCTTGTGTGTAGTTGTCAAGTCTTCCGCTTGCGTGTTGTATGTGTTTATTGTGTGTTTGATGTGGTTATTAAGTACTGGTGATTCTAACGTTGAATGCAGGTATCCCAAATGCCACTAAGTAAACCTGGATTTACTTATGATTCGATATTTTTGTTCAGGTAACCTTAGGAGGCAGTAGCTGTGCGTGGGGAACGTTAGGCAACTGGAAAGTAGATTTGGCGCCTCTTTGCATAAGATGTATGTTATGTTTAATAAGTTTAGGTACTGTTTCATTATGGCCTTAGGCCCATGCCTGTGTTTGTTTTGATGTGTTAAAGACATATTTCGTATTTATGAATGAAAGTATCGTTTTACAAAGTAAATTAAAAACGGAAGTCATGGCTATGAGAGATCTGGTCCGGGTCCTCCCTAACGCCTAGGTTGCATATAAGGGTTGCAAAGCCTGATCTATGTGCCGAAGCGGGTATGAAAGGCTTGGGTGCCTTGGTTCGGGCAAGATTTGTTCTTGGCTTCTGTGTTCGTAAGAAGCTCCAGCAGTGTTCTTACCGTGTCCTTGAGAGTTCCATCCAAGATCCAGCCGTGTTCGAGAAGTTATTCTTTGGAGTTCAAGCATCATCGATCAAAGTTCTTGTTCAAATCTGAATCTTTCCATCCATGCCACTTCAGAGAGATCATTGATTTTGTGAGTGTTCGAAGCATGTGAGATAGTACATGAGGTTATGTCATGCATCTTACCATGATGCATGATATCACTTGTCGTCATTTTATTTATTTATTTATGGGACTAACTGTTAAAGTCAGTTATCCATGTCGATTGTATTGAGTCTAGGGGTTAGGTGGGTAGAATAGGATTAGGAGGCCGGGTTTGCAACCCCTTGGAACCGTTGCATGTCCTTGTGGAAGTACATTTGTCGAAGGAGGGGGGATCAACCTGTGAGTTGACACGTGAGATGCCGACACCGACTGTAGTGCCTAGGTCAACCTGTGAGCCTCTGGCTGAAAGGTGGATCAAGGAGGAGGTGTGCGAGCTGATGGTTTGTGGGATATCAGTGGCCGTAGTGAAGTGTGGAGTTAGAGTGAGTGTGGTGTTGTGGTTTCTTGAGTGTTGTTCGAGAAACCTGAGAGTGTTGTTGTGAGAGGTGTAGTTGTGTGTGTAGTTTCCCGGCTGTGTTCAGGAAGCCTGTTGTGTGTTGTGTGTAGTAATGGTGTTTCCCGATTGTAGTTCAGGAAACCTTTGTGTGATGATTATTTGTCGTTTCTTCTGGGAGTAGGCTGGAAGATTCTTGTGTGTAGTTGTCAAGTCTTCCGCTTGCGTGTTGTGTGTGTTGATTGTGTGTTTGATGTGGTTATTGAGTAGTGGTGATACTAACGTTGAATGCAGGTATCCCTGATGCCACTAAGTAACTGGATTTATTTATGATTCTATCTTTTTGTTCAGGTAACCTTAGGAGGCAGTTGTTGTGTGTGCGGAACGTTAGGCCACTGGAAAATAGATTTGGCACCTCTTTGCATAAAATGTATGTTATGTTTAATAAATTTAAGTACTGTTTTATTTTGGCCTTAGGCCCAGGCATGTGTTTGTTTTGATGTGTTAAAGAATATTTTGTATTTATTAATGAAAGTATTGTTTTACAAAGTAAATTAAAAACCGAAGTCTTGGCTGTGAGAGATCTGGTCCGGGTCCTCCCCAACGCCTAGGTTGCATATAAGGGTTGCAAAGCCTGATCTATGTGCCGAAGGGGGTATGAAGGGCTTGGGTGCCTTGGTTCGGGCAAGATTTGTTCTTGGCTTTTGGGTCAGGCAACTTTGTTCTTCCTCATAGCCTGCCCTCTCGGAACGCTCTGTAGCTGGTCTGGCTATAGAGCGGTCCAGGGGCGCAACAGTGTTAGTGAGACCAAAACCTGGAAAAATATAATGTGGTAATTTATACTGAGAGTAACATGTCTTCTGCGCCTCCCGGGAGGAACGCACCAATCGTCGGACAAGGGTGGGACATACGGGGCGAGAGAGGGCATAAATGCTCATAGACAATGACGTTACAATTTGGTTTCATAGCTGAAGCCAGATGAGTGTGGAGAAAAGTGGGCTCACACCATCAGGGGTGGTAGTCTTTTGTGCACAACAAGGATGTTGCGCTTTGTGAGTGGGGTGATTGTAACATCCCAAATTCTGGTATATGGTGGTGCATGAGGAGCACTTAAGAGATTTTACTTCGCTATTTTTGTCACTAAAGTGCACTTATCTTTTCCAACTCTTGTCCAAATAGAATTACATAGTTAAGCGTGCTTGGGTTGGAGTAGTAGTTGGATGGAGTACCTATCGGAAAGTAAGATACAAAATATACAGTTCTCAAAAAATTATAGAAGTGAAATATGAACTCGGTAGTTTTATAAAACTCAAGGTAATAGCAATCACAATTCCTTTCATAGATATACCTAAGGATCTGCTAATGGATTGTGAAAAACCTCTTCAAGCTATAGTTTCAGCAATTTACGGAAAAGCCTATGATAAGGAAAAAGATCATCTTTTCTTATGATAAAGAGCCATACTGAACCCAACTAATAAAGATGTTGGTATAATTAGTGATTTTATGCTCGCCAAGTTTGAAGGTAACACGATACATAATCATAGCATTGATTCTCTATTTTTAATGACGTTATGCTTTCAAATGTTTTTAAAAACATGCATATGTATTTAGGTGAGGAAAAAAGTTTCTTAAGCTCATATAGTATTGAACCCAGATAAAGTACAAATGCGGATATGATGATTTATTCTCAAGATTTTTTGAATAGTGTTAAACTTTTTGGATTTCCTAATCATGATTTGCAGTTGAAGCTTTGGTATTCCAATAATGCTTCTTAGGAATATTGATCCTAAGGAGGATTTGTGCAATGGTACAAGAATTCATGTTGCCAAATTAGCTAACCATGTGATTGAAACATAAATTATAACGAACATAGGATGTGATTAAAAATCAATTGATTGCCAGGATGTTTATTTCTCCAGCATGAAGCGCAGGAAATTTCCTGTTACAATTGTATTTATGATAACCATAAACAAAAGTCAGGGTCAAACTCTATCAAGTGTCGGACTCTATCTTTCCCCTCAAGTTTTGTCACAAGGTTAATTGAATGCTGCTATTTCTCGAGTTAATTCAAGAGATAGTTTGAAGATTTTAATATTAGATGAGAAAGGTAAGCTTCAAGTAACAACCCGAAATGTTGTTTACAAGGAAATCTTCCAAAACATAATGACATCTTAGATTACACATTACTTGCCAAATTTATTTTTGGTTATGTTAGTTTTATTTTACAACTTTGGTTACATAATCATAATGCAGTTTTGTTAGTTAAAACACAAAATTAATAATAATAACCCGCGTCGGGCATTCATTTATATCTTTTCTGAATTCAACCTTTCATTATTAACTCTAGTTTCCTCTTTCATTCCAACAATTATGTGAATCCATATATTTATACAAAGAAAATTCTGAGATGCCCTCTGTGCAATTAGTAAAATTTTCCAAAGCCAACCACGGAGAAACAAAAAAAACATCAGACAGGTTGTTGATGTGTGTATGGCATTAACATCAAAAGTGATGTGTTGCAACTTGCGAGTGGCATTGAAAATTATCAGCTACGGTTGTTGATAATTGGAGAAAGCAACAAAAGGAAATAGGAGCGTTAAAAATAGAAGGAATTATTCCAAGGTGGTTTAGAGAATTGAAACTTATTTGGAAAGTGTTACAAAAGAAAAGAACATGAAAAGTACTGTATTCTTCTTTAGAACAATTTTGAATTAAAATATTAACATTTTTGGATTTAAAGCATGAACTTTTGAAATATTCATATTTTTTAATAATGATTATTTATTTTGGATTAAAATATTTAAATTTATAAGATAACATTTTTTGGTTTTGTTATTTTAATTTTTTGTTGGTGGATTAATTAAAAATATTAATTATATGTTCTCATATATATATATATGAATTAAATAAAAATAAAAACTAATAATAACATTTTTTGGGTTTTTTATTAAAAATTGTGTTTTTGGTGGAGATTTTGCTAAAAATAACAAAACAAAAAATGTTGATAATTAAAAAAATGTTAACTATATATATAATTATTCACAATTAATTAAAAAATTTCAAAAAAATAATAAACTTTTGAAATGCCATTTAAATCCAAAAATATGAATATTTCGATAGTTCATGCTTTAAATCTAAAATTTTGAATATGTCAATCCAAAATTATATATATATATATATATAAACATGTGCAAAGAGTATAGTGAGAATAAAAAGGAAGAGCACCAGCAGTATAGAGACTCTTCCTTCCATCATACGCAGGTAACTTCTGATTCAAGTGAGATTCTCTGTAGGTTTTAACATATATTTTCATCACTTCTCTGTTCAGTTTCTTCGTTCTAACCTCAGGACTGATCAAAACCTCTGTGATCGAAACATAGTTTTAGCCACTCCATTCATGAAACAACATCACTAATGAAAATAAATGACTAAAAGCAAGTCAAATACGTAAATGGAGTGGCTTAAACGATGTTTGGATCACAAAATTTTCGATCAGTCATGAGGTTACGTCGAAGAAACTGAACAGAGAAGTGATGAAAATTTTGGTTAAAACCTACAAAGAATCTCACTTGAATCAGAAGTTACCTGCATATGATAGAAGGAAGAGTCTATATACTGCTGGTGCTGTTCCTTTTGAATCTAAAGAGTTTGTTGTGAATTTGAAGGACGAAAGAGCTGATGGTTCTTTTGGGTAATCTTTACTATACTCTTTGCACATGTTTTTTTTCTTTTTCTTTTCAAAATTGTATAAACATTTTGAAATATTGTAAATCTTTTCTTCAGAGCTCATCACTGTTTGTGGATCACAAACTATGGTGTTAAAAATCTATTTTAAAGATAAAAATTATCATTTGTGGGAGTCAGTAACCGTTTTGAGATGCAACATATAACTAGAATAATACCAGCTTCAACAATTAATTAATATGATAATTTTTCAGAAAAATAAAAACAAAACAAACCATTGCCAAAATGTAGGTTTTTAAAAGCCCTAAGTAAAAATCAAATCAATAAATTATTCATATTAGATTCTACATTTAATATGATAAATGTTTTAGAATACCAAAGAGATGAAAGCGATAGAAGATAAACAAAAAAACCATTACTGACACATCGTGTCTTAAAAGCCCTAATTTTACTGGTTCTCCTATAGATTCTCATTTACTGTGTACTTTTCCAAAACTGTGATACTAAATTTTGAAAACAAATTCAGATTCAACCAAATTTAAGAAAAGAGATATATATCAATCTAACTAACTTTACGGAACCTTTGAAACATCACTTTTGATCAGAGATTATTGAGAGATATAGACTCACCGTATGCAGTTTCCTCTCTGGTCAGCTGTCATTTTTTTTTGTCTTTTGACTTATGGAAGATATTGTAATAACGGATGTGAGCAAGATAACAATAACGCAAAGAACATGATATAGATTTACGTGGTTCACCAACGATCTTGTTGGCTCCACGGGAAAAGAGGCAGAGTTTATTATATTCAGAATACGCTGGAGGTTAGGGCTAAGAAAATATTAATAAGAAACTCTAATTAACAGAGCCTTAACTAATCCTCAGCAAATTGGACCTAATATGGGCCCAACAGAACCATGATTAATCTCAACAGATTGGGCCTAAGTTTATGGGTCCAATCTATTCAAGTCATATCTAACAAATCTCCACTTTGACTTGAATCCTCCAAACAGATGTACCAGACTTCTCCATCAGACAGATGTACAAAATTTCGCCAACAGACTGTTGTAGACTTCTGTTGAAAACAAACGTACTAGACTTTTCTTCTTTTTTCCTCAGATGTGTTATTGGCGGATCAGATACTCCTCAAGTCAACTAGTAAGTCAAGTCAGATACTTCGATAGAAGATTAAAAAAATAAAAATCATTACTGACACATTGATTCTCCAATAGATTCTCATTTATTGTATACTTCCCTAGAACTGTGATACTAAATTATGAAAACAAATTCAGATTCAACCGGATTTAAGAAAAGTGATAAATATCAATCTAATTCACTTTAAGGAACATTTGAAACATCACTTTTGAGATTATTGAGAGATATAGACTTACCATATGCATTTTCCTCTCTGGTCAGCTGTCATTTTTTTTTGTTTTTTGACTTATGGAAGATATTAAGCTAGGTTAAAATGTTACATGATAAGTGAAACCTATATATGTATTTATAAAACCATCTTCAATGTATCCCTCTATTTTTTATTCTATTATAGAGTAACACTATAACAGAGGAGTATTTTTCTCCAATGTATTTACTCTATTTTAGAGTAATTGTAGTGTAAAATATAGGGAAAAATAGAGTTACCCTATACATAGAGTAAATGATAATGTTACTCTATTTTAGAGTAAGATATAAAGTTAGATTGGAGCAAATTTACTCTATAATAGAATTTAGAGGAAAATATAGAGTGTGATTGGAGATGCCCTAACAGAATCCAGCGTCAGAAACTAGATAATGAGATATAATGCAAATTAACAAATGAGATCAGACCCATTAATAATGTCCTATCTTTTTAATAGTTTTAAAAACAAAGTCTTGTCTTTTAAATTATTTTTTTTTTTATATGAACTTTCAAAATATTTTCAGACACTTTAAAAAATACTTTTACAAAAAGAAAATAACTTTTGAAATAAACAATATCAATTATCCTTTCCCAATAAGTTTCAGTTTTCTAAATTAACCACTTTGGAATCTCTATATAATTATTTGAGCAATGTTAAAAAAATAACATTGTATTTACGTTGGATATTACAACAAATGTCATTCGACAATCATTTTATTTTTTTCAAATCTTATTAATAAAATCATATTAATTTTTTGTTTAGTTAGTCAATTCGCTAATAACTACAACAAATATTTGTATAAAGATATTTTAAATTTTAATTATTAATATTTGAAAATTGAATCTGTTTATTTTTACTTAGTAACTCCTAAATAAATATAACTTTTAAAACAACATAGTATTTAAGTATTTAAAATAAAGTCATTAAGCATACAGTAATAATCACAAATTAATATAAATAATTAAATAATATTTTAAACAATTATTATTTTCCACAAAAAAGTTAAACTCACTTTCTCTTTTTTATAAATTATGGAAAATTAAAATTGATTTTTACCATCGATTTTAAGTCATAAAGATCTTCAAATATCCTAATTATTTTTACAATAGATCATGACAAGTCAACACGCGTTGGTCAGAACAGATAAAGACGGGTCAAGAAGGATCATGATGGATCTCATATATTTCTAATCATTGATATATTGGAGTGAATGAAACATTTATAGATTTTTCGAATAATATAAAAATATATACATAACACCATTTAGTTTTTACAACGAAAATATATTATAATTTAACTTATCAAATAAATTTGTCAACAAATGTAATACCACACATAATTATATATTATTAATTTAGTTAACACAGCAGAAATCATATATAATAATAATAATAATAAATAATATACTAAAAATCATAAAATAAATCAAATTTAACATAATAATAATAATTTATGGTAATATAAACTAACAAAATATGAAGTATATATTTTTCTGCGTTGATTTAGTTCTGTCTATTTTAACTCTTTTATTTTCTTTTGTTGTTTTCTCCAATTATCAACAACCTTAGCTGATAATTTTCAATGCCACTCGCAACACATCACTTTTGATGTTAATACCATACACCTGATGGTTATATTTTTTTCAAATAACAAATCTGAATATTTTCTCCACTATGGCAACAACAATGGCAGAAAAGCATCTTAGAATTCTCTCCATCAAACTTAATTAAATTTTGTAATACAATGTGTTACCCGAATAACATGAATGACATCTATAATATCAGTTTTACGGTAATGTTGTAAAGATATGTATCCCAAACAGCACATTGAATTCGAAGGATCGGAAGTACACAAAAGTTCTACAAAATCTCAATGTTTGAAACGGGATTCAATCTTTCTACAAAAAAAAAAACACTCAAAGCGAAATTAAGTTACCTGAATGACATATGTTTGCTTAGCCTTGCACATAAAATCCAAGAAGAACCCGGAAGCAATTCAGGGATTTTATGGTGCTATGGATCTGTTAAGTGCTGATTGACACCCAGCTTGTTTTTGTTCCTCTTGTCTTTTAATGCATTTTTGGCAAGAGTACATTATAGGTTAACACTTTTGTAAAACCTCTCATTCGTTTCAATGATATTCACATTCCTATCACACACAAAAAAACAAGATGTACGCTATCAGACAGTGGCTCGATCCATATATTCCTACTAGGACAATGCAACCATTTCCATGGTTTTTTGGAATAGGAAGCCGCTTACGCGGATAGTACCTGCCTTTATCAAGCGAGTAGGATAAACATCTCTCCGCACATAAACTACACTTGAATTTAATAAACCACCAAAAAATCAATAACACACATTCTATGTTTCCTTGTGCTGATTTTCTTTCCTCTCAATTCCACCATTTCTTCTACATTCCTAGACACAGTACATCTGATTAATAAAACAGTGACATCAAATTATGCAATTTTTAAAATTCATCTCAAAGTGAAAACAATAATCTTCGGTTAGTATGTCACTAGCTGCGTCATTGCCCCAAGCACAAAGATACTCTGTCTACAAAAAAAAAAAAAATTAACTAAAATATTTCATAGCAAATTAATTTGGCACAAGAAATCTAAAATGATGCAACAGAGCTATAAACTCAATCAAATTTTACTGTTGAGGGAGAATCAGAAAACAGTTCAATGTCAGCTGTAGAAGAAGAAGAAGATGACTTTTACAAAACAACAGAATTCGGGAGTCCAAACCTCCTCCAAGTAATTAAACATACTTCTTAACTATTTGAACAAGATAAAAACATTTCAACTCTCATGAAAAGCTTTCACAAAATGTTTAAAACATTCTTTGGTGGATCGATCTATATGCTTTGAGGAGGACAAAGTTCTACCCAATTCTTCCATTCCTTACGAGGACTAAACTTGATTTCATCAAATGAGTAGAAGACACAACGTTTACGATTGTAGCCAAACCTTGAGAAATAGACATTGTTCCTCATCCATGGGAGATTAGTTCTAACCTCAGCGTTATAAAAACTCACAAATAATGTCAAACCATCAACTGTAGAACTATCCAACTCCTTCCACTCCAACGAGAATAGTTTATACACCAATGGCTTCTCATTACCACATGTGAAAATAACATACAGCTCACCTTTCTTCTCTACCAAGACAACACCCTTCTCCTTCCATTCATATTGCTGACTTTGTTAGACATGTGGGCACATGAGAGTATCCGCACAAATATAACTCCAAGTACGAGAAGTTGGCTCAAAGTTATACAAGGTTCCTCCTGCGTTAAAGCAATAGAACCGATCATTGCTATACACAATGTTGCTTTTCATGCAAAAAATTGTGAAATGTTCAGTATGGAAGTCCTGAGTAATCCAGTTATTTGCACCCGGATGGCAAGTACTGATGATAGTGACAAGCTGTTGCGGAACAAACTTTAATGCAACTAATGTACATTTATCTGATGTAGGAGGACAAGAGAATGCAATCTCCCCAAAAGAAAGCTCACAATTGGGCAAGTTTATGAGCTCTTGAGAAAACGGGTTGAAGAAGAAGACGATGGTTGACCTAGATTTACGCATAAGTAACCAGCCGTCTCTTGAGTAACACACTGTTGAATCAGCTAACTCTGGCAGATTCAAAGGGTACAACTTCCATTGCAATGGATCGCGGAGTTCAAACATGGTTCCACGTTTTGGAAAACACATTAGCCAAGGATGCTTTTCCACTACACGAACTGTTACAGCAGCTTCATACCATGACCTACAAGCCGCGGATGCTCGGATGTTATCTTCTAAGATAAGAGAAGACATTATTAATTCTATGAGGCTTAATGGAAGATCAGCGAAACTTGGGTTTGATGCCTTTTTGCCAGAATTTTTGGATCTACAAAACAATGAAAAGGCAAAGTTGTTACATTCAAATTCGTCTTAAGTGATAGCTCTAACAAGGTATCATTGGTTAATAACTTCAACGGGATACAATAGATAGGTGTAAATTTAATTCAGTCACATAAAGAAATGTAATATAAGAAGCCCAAAAAAAATATTATTTATAAAACAGATCGTGCGTGCAGATGTTTTAAGAACCCAAAATTTTCCGATCATAAGAAATGTGGAATGTCAATCAAACTTCTTAAATCCATTACAACTGAATATTAAGATTTTCAATCACTAAATTGAGAATAACATACCCTCTATATTGTTTGGTGGTTGGAGACGGAGAAGGTGACGCCATTTTTGGAGACTGTGGTGGTCTTTGATGGGGGGACAGTAGTGGTCGCATGTTTAAGATCTAGTTAGGGTTTGTTGTGTTTCATTAGTTTATGTTTGCAACACTCTACTATTGAGTCAACAGTGTCATTTTTTGGGTTTGGGCTATTTAAGTGATTAGGCTTTATTTTATAGATTACATGAGACAAAAAAAGTCGGCTGCTCGTTTACCCGTTGGATATAGCGGAATGAATCTAGACATAAATATATAGACCATGGTTCCGCTATAATATTTTAGTGATAAGTAATATAAAATGATAACAATTTGCTACTGTTGAAAAAGTAATACTTTTTCTGAAAATAAATTTATAGCTGGATGTTTCTCAAATATATTATTTGTTATGACTATTATAATTGATATTTTTTATTTAATTTTATAAAAAAAATCTTAAAATTAGGGACCGTATACATATTTCAGCAAAAGAAAATGGATTGTTTCATGTTAATGGGCTAAGGCCCGGCTCTGAGACTAAACATGAGAAATAAAACAAGCAGAGAGAATTATCATCCTCTTTGTTTAATACTCCATCTGTTTTTTATTTATCCTATTTCTAGAATTGATGAGTGAGCTTGCTCGTATTTTTTTATTGCATATACTGTTTCGCTGCTCGCATACATCACACATTTTATAAAACATATTAAAGTTGTATCATTTTAAGTGAATAACAATATACTATAACTTTAAACAAATAGTATTCAATTATTGTTCTTTAAATTTATAATTTATCATCAATAGCTGATAAAAATGTATTGAAAATAGAGAAATTGTAACTTTGTGAAACAATTTTTTTCCCTAGAAAAAAGAATTAATAAGGAACATAAGGAGTACAATCAAACTGTAAGACAAAATAAATTGATGCAGATAAATTCTCTACCGAGAATGACAGCAAATTTACAGCGTAGCTTAAATGCATCGATAGGGACGTCGTGGTGAGACCCCAATGAAATAGCCTATTCACTTTGTTATGTGACGTTGACAACTTGACGTTGAAAGACATCTTTTTCTGCTGAGAGTCATCATCAAGATTAGTCCAAGTGCATCTATCAAAGATACAGAAGCAGTGAAGAAGATGAAGTTGTTCTTTGATATTCCAGATCGAGAAGGGTTGACCTCTCATACAGAGAAAACATGGTGGAAGGTTCTATCCTTTGCAAAGGAGGAGGATGAAATTTGTAAGCTCTCCCAATGGAAGGAAGTTTGTAATAGGTTAAATGTAAACAGTAGAAGAAGAACAAGAGTCTTACAAAAACACATTCTCAACTGTCATACAAAGCTTTCACAAAATATCTACTACATTCTTTGGTGGATCAATCCGTACTCTTTCAGGAGGAGAAATTTCCCAGTTCTGCCATTCCTTATGCAAGTATGAATTATGATTCTCCCATCATCTTTATTTGATATTATTTTCAAATATTTAAAATTATTATATAAAATATACGATTAATAAAATTTCAGATTTTTTAACGCATATGTTGTGATTTGAATTTTTATAAGCGGGCATATATTAATTCAATCAATAAGAAAATAATGTGTATTCAATATCTCACTTTGGTAAAGATGTCAATTGGATAGGTAACCTACGGGTTAAGTACAAGTAAATTTGACATAAGGTGGGTATAGACATACGATTTTATGCACATTAATAAGTGAGCATCATGAACAAACCCATAGTGTAACGCGGATATGTCGAATTTTTCCGTGAATTGATGGGTCGGCCGTAAACTACCAAATTTTAATCAAAAAAAATTATATATATAAATTAATAATTGTATATAGTTGATGAAATATAATTTACGATATATTTGAAAATATAAAGAATTTTATGTATAAAACTATAACATTTACTAAAATAAATAAAATATTAAAAATATATATTTTAACTTGTTTAAAAATATTTAAATTACAATAATCAAATATTCGGGTATTTCTAACCTATTGGACAGTGGGGAAGAGTTGGACAAATTAACTATTTACATAAATTTAAAATAGATATATAAGCTAACTAACCAACAACACTAACACTTTATAATTTAATGAAATTCAAATTAAGTTTATAATTTTAATGAAATTCAAATTAAGTTTATAATTTAATGAAATTCAAATTAAATTTATAATTTAATGAAATTCAAATTACATATAAGTAAAAAAAAATTATAAAAGCTAAACAAACAAAATCCTATTTATAAATTATGTGAAAAAACTAACCACAAAATATTAAACAGTAAAATATAAACATATGTTACAATGATTAAGAAAATATTGATCCGCGTACTGCAGGTTATACTCTAGTGAACCTTCAAAAAGTGGATGCTTTTGAAGCATGAATTTTCAAAACACCATTCAAATCATAAACTTATTATTGGCTTTAAATCAAATAGCAAACTTGTGGCGCCTCGTCTTTTTGAGACATAACGTTAACTCCCCTAATATAACACGATTACGAAGTTAAATTGACGTTAACATCTCCGCTAAGTCAAAACAACATCGTTTTAATGGATAGAAAGAGAAAAATAAAATCAATGTGCTCTAAAAAAACAAAATCATTGTGCCATCTACCTCATCTTTCACTTGACTTGATAGGGAATTAAATTAGTGAATTAGGGGCAGGAAATTTAGAATAGATATTGAAAGAGCAAGCTTCAATGCTCAACCTGTGGGGGAACAAGAGACAAGTTGTTTGTCTCTGAAGCATCATATCAAGTCAAGTGAAAGATGACATAGATGGCTGCTGACGTGGATTAATCGCATCAAGCTAGTTGACGTGGATCAGTGAACGACTCTTTAAGGTCCAAAGAGTTTGGAAAGAGAATATTTGATGTGATATTCTTGAAGATTTGGAGTGTTTGGAATCAAGTAATGATGAGCTAGATCATAGGAGTCAAGTGCTGAAGTATAAATAGGAGTATAAGTGCTGAAGTTGGAGATCAGCCATTTTGAGAGAAAAATTGTCTGAGCTAGCAAAAAGCTTAACGATATTGAGAGAGTCGGTCAGAAATCATAGGTTTTAGATTAAGAAGGGTAGTTCTTAAGTCTTGTAAAACCATCGAGAGTGTGTGAACATCTTGAGAGATTTCTAATAAAAGTGAAACATAAGTTAGTTTATTTCAACAAGTGTTTCTAGCGTGTTATTGAGATCTATTTAGGAATTTCAGGTGGTATCAGAACAGGCATCTGAACCGAGTTGTTACTCAACAACAAGTGAGGATCCTGTGACAAAGAATGGACTCATCACGTGGACTAATGAAACAGTTCATGCTGTAAGACACAAACTATGGACACTGGAAGGTGAAGATAGGATACACCATTTGAAATATCCATGAGGATGCTTGAACTGCAGCTTAGGAAGGATGGGATGAACCAACCGCAAAAGGAGATGGTGGGAAAATGGTTCCTAATAAGAAGAACCTGTGAACAGAGGACGAGAAGGGGATTGCCAAGATGAATTCTAGGGCAATCTCTGCAATACATGACTCTCTCAATGGTGATCAGTTCAAGCAGATCCAAGATTTAGAAAAGGAAAAAGAAGTGTGGAACACCTTGCAATTGTAATATGAAGGAACCACCAATATTCGTAGAAGTAGGCTTGATGCACTGGCTACCAAATTTTAGACATTTGAATAGAAGAGGATTAACATATAGCTGTTTTCAGCTCTAAACTAAATGCAGTTGCTAGTGAGGCTAATGTTCTTGGTAAGAAGTACAAGGAAAAAAAGTTGGTTAAGAAATTTATGAGGTGTCTTCCAAAGAAATATGAAGCTCATCTGTCTACTATGAATGTTGCACTTGACACTGAAAATATGACGTTTGGAGAAGTGGTTGGAATGATCAAGGCAAGGCTCATGAACTGGATTTATAAATAAAGACACATGGAGTAAGTAGTCAGAGGGGTACTGCCTTAAAAACTCAAAATCAAGGAGTTGGAAAACTCAATGAGCTTGATGGTGAAGAAATTCAAGAGAACCATTAAAATTTTTGATCATGGTGGTCGAAAATCCTTCGATAAACCTACATCTGGTGAACAAGAGAGAGAATCACGAAGAGCTGAGCAAAAGTGTCATGAATGTTAAAGGATTGATCACTTCAAAGAGGACTGTCCTACTCTTAAGAAGAAAGGGACTCAGTGCTATGGCTGCAAGGGGTGTGGAGATTCCAAGGATGAATGCATAGGAACCAAGGGATCACTGTATAAATCTTATTCAGTGGCATTTAATGTAATATTCTAGGTAGCATGAAAACTCTCTTTGATGTCTGTTTCCCGTTTTTGAAATGTTTCGGAAACGGAAACTCTCAGGAAACTCGCTGGAAACATCTATTTACGTTTTGAAAATGCGAGGGGAACTTACTTTTTTTTTAAATTATAAAATAAATAATTTAGAAACTTGAGATATGCATGATAAAATATATGTATTTTTGTATCTTTAGAAATCCTAACTAATTTATTAAATGGCTGCAGATGATGAGACTAACATGCGCCGCATGAAACCGCCGATGATGAGACCAAGCTCCGATGGAATTTTTTTTTATTAGGTGATGTCACGTGAGAGGAGCAGGGAAAGAATAACTGTCAGATTTCGTTAATATATTTTAAATCCAACGATCATAAAACAAAGAAAATAAATGAGCTGCTTTCAAATTTCACCTTATTGCTTTTAATCCAACGACCCAAATTGACCCTTTTTATCTTACGGTTTGCCGGATTTCTCTCTGACAGATTTCTGGTTAATCGGAGTCTTTTTATCTCTCTCTCTTCTCTTTTTTTCATCATTCAGAAAGTTGAAAGTTTTTCTCCAATTTTTATTATGATCTTGTATCGGTTAAAGTTCCGACTATATATCGGTAATAAATTTTGGCTGTATATCAGCCAATAAATTCCAGTGATGTCGTCAGTTCAGATAATATCTTTTCCAATTGATTGGTTATTCACATGTTGGATAAAATTAATCGATTAATGTAAAGGCATGTTTTCTCTTCACCAGTAGTTAAATTTTCATCTTGATTGTTTCTCTTTACTTCTTACTTCTCCTATTTTCCTTTTGCTTTTGATTTGGAGTAATGACTTCACTTCTTGGTAAAGGACATTAGCTCATCTCGATTAAAGGTAGATGGTGGGGTGGTGTATCTGATTCAAAATATGTACTTGATTTTCAAAACAGTAGTGGTGGTGATGAGTCAAGTGGAGCGTCAAAAAATCTTACCGGAGAAGAAATCCAAGTGGATCTGTTTCCAGAAAGGCTTTCCTAAGGACTGGCTTCACAGTTTTCCAGCCATCGAAGGCGGTGGTTTCAGAGCTACTTTCGAAGGATCACGCGGTTTCAGACGGTGAAGTGGCAGCCAGGCATGTGTATGTGGGACCATCCACGTCTTTCTCTTTAAACCTAACACAGGCACGTGCGGATTATGTGTTTCATGTTTTTATGTTGTGCTGAGATCATTAATGGGTCAGCATACTAGGCTTATTATTCTTAGGTTTAACAATGACATGATCTCCCTCTCAAAATCAAACACCAAAATATGTTTAGAACACTCAGACAGAACATAATCAAAAGAATAACACAAACAAGAACACATATATTGTCTATGAAACATCATAACTCGACTTTTAGGATAATCTCTTTTTAAGATAACTTTTCTAACTGAGGAAAAGAAAATACAAAATAATAAAAGGAAGCGACATAATTTTACCTTCAAGATAATAGAACTTGGATCAGCAAACGACTCTTTAAGGTCCAAGATACTGAAAATCAAAGAGCTTGCAATTGGAAAGAGAATATTTGATGCGATATTCTTGAAGATTTTGAGTGTTTGGAATCAAGTAACAATGACTTAGAATAAGACTTGATCTTTGAGTATAAATAAGATTCACGTGCTGAAGTTGGAGATCAGCCGTTTTGAGAGAAAAATTGTCTGAGCTAGCAAAAAACTTAACGATATTGAGAGAGACAGTCAGAAATCATAGGTTTTAGATTAAGAAGTGTAGTTCTTAAGTCTTGTAAAACTATCGAGAGTGTGTGAACATCTTGAGAGATTTCTAATAAAAGGGAAACATAAGTTTGTTTGTTTCAACAAGTGTTTATTGCGTGTTATTGAGATCTATCTAGGAATTTCAGGTGAGGATCATGTGACGAAGGATGAACTCAGCACATAGACTACTGAAACAGATCATGCTATAAGACACAAACTATGGACACTGGAAGGTGAAGATGAGATACGCCATTTGAAGTATCCATGAGGATGCTTGGACTGCAGTTGAGGAAGGATGGGATGAACCACCGCAAAAGGAGATGGTGGAAAAATGGTTCCTAATAAGAAGAACATGTGGACAGACGACGAGAAGGGGATGTCCAAGATGAATTCTAAGGCAATCTCTTCAATATATGCTCTCTCAATGGTGATCAGTTCAAGCAGATCCAGGATTGAGAAAATTAAAAAAGAAGTGTGGAACACCTTGCAATTGTAATATGAAGGAACCACCAATATTCGTAGAAGTAGGCTTGATGCACTGGCTACCAAATTTTAGAACATTCGAATAGAAGAGGATGAACATGTAGCTGTTTTCAGCTCTAAACTAAGTGCAATTGCTAGTGAGGCTAATGTTCTTGGTAAGAAATACAAGGAAAAAAAATGGTTCAGAAATTTCTGAGATGTCTTCCAAAGAAATATGAAGCTCATATGTCTACTATGAATGTTGCCCTTGACAGTGAAAATATGACCTTTGGAGAAATGGTTGGAATGATCAAGGCTCATGAACTGGATTTATAAATAAAGACACATGGAGTAAGTAGTCAGAGGGGTATTGCCTTAATATTTTCAGATGACAAACTCAAAATCAAGGAGTTGGGAAACTCAATGAGCTTGATGGTGAAGAAATTCAAGAGAACCGTGAAAAGTTTTGATCGTGGTGGTCAAAAATCTTTCGATTTAAACCTATATCTGGTGAGCAAGAGAGAGGATCACAAAAAGCTAAGCAAAAGTGTCATGAATGTCAAAGGATTGGTCACTTCAAAAAGGACTGTCATACTCTTAAGAAGAAAGGGACTCACTGCTATGACTACAAGGGGTATGGAGATTCCAAGGATGAATGCGTAGGAACCAAGGGATCATAGCATAAATCTTAGATCGGAACACTACAAAAAACTTGTAATTTTAGCATCATTTAATAAAAAAACTTAGTGACAGTTTTTAAATGATGCAAGGATTATTGTGTCATTTTTAAAAGTGATACTAAAATCAGTGAAGTTAAAAAAAATTAGCAGCACTTAAAAAAGTGAGTCAACCATTCAAATTTAACATCATTTCTTACAAATGATGTTAAAATTAGTTTTACATTGGTGTCACCCAAAATATTTATATACATAGATATATATATATATATATATATATATATATTGATATAAATTGGCTATTTAAATTATTAAAAAATAATAAATATGGAAAAATAAATAAAGATTACTTCTAATTTTATTAAAGAAAATATACAATATATATTTCAAACTCTGATTACTAAATACAAATCCAAAACCCATCTATTGTTTCATTGTAATTCATTGTTATCCAAACTAATGTTATTCAAACACTTTAACCAGCTAAGCCTTCACTCCCTCAGTTTGTTAGAATGCCGAGCATACAACAGGTTCTACTTCTGAGATTCCAGTGAAGTCCTACAGAGGAAAAAAAAAAAAAAAAAACATATTAGTAGCTTCAAATCAGTGCTGATTAACAACAGATGTTAAACAACAGAATTCTCCATGACCAATAAACGATGAAGTATAACTCTTTGTTAATCAGCTATGATCATAATACAGACCTCACAACAACCAAATCAAAAGTTAACCAACAAAGTTTGCTTCTTTGTTCCATTTACGACAAAAATATCCAATGCAAGATAGATATAAGATAAACAAAAAAGTAACTCACTTGAAGCTAAACAGATGGAAACGAATACCAACTAAAAACCTCACAAATATAAGTTAAAATGTTCTCACTAAGAACATGAGTGTGAGCTCTGAGCAGCATATTCTCACGAGTATTAAGTCAAGCTTCTAGTTCTTCTCTGTTTCTCTAGATGTAAGTTTTTGCAAAATTTATGTCCAAATGGTTCCGAACATCAAAAATTTCACTGGAAATGTAAACGATAAGACACAGAGTCAAAATAAAAACAGAGAGAGAAGTAAGATATAAGAACCTGGTTGAGACAGAGGTCAGCAACAAGGAGCCTAACAATATCGTTCATCTGCATTTAGAAGATCTCATAATGTTAGTCTTTTCAAGCTGTGACAATGTATAAACATATACAACAATGGAATCTTAAAAAACAGATTGTAAGGCTAACATACCTACTAAACTCATAAAACATATACAACAATGAAATCTTAAGAACATGAAGCAACGAAGTAAAGAAGGTTTATGAGTATTGGGACCTTTTGCTTGATTTTCTGTGCTTGATCCTTCTTGTGGTATTATTTCATAGGAGACAACAATACCATCTTCTAACGGCCTTGGAGTTTCTTCAAAATTTCCAGCAAGAAACATGCAGAAAGTAGCAATCAGAACATATAGATCATGAAATATTAGCTTTCACAATTCTAAAAAACAAAATGGTGAGCTATGATTTGATTCCGCGCCCAAAACAAATAGACCTATGCTTATGATTTGAGCATGCTTCATAGTATAACAAATGGCATGTTTAAGATATCACAGAAACTCAATTAAAAAGTGTGGCAGAAAACACATAGAAACTCTAGAATGAATCAGTGATCATCTGTGGTGTGGCAATGGTTATATCCTATCTGATTAAGATTGTGAACATAAGTAGTAAATCTTACCTCTCTCACAGTAAAGCGACCATTCTTTCCTGGATAAACAAAAGCAAAAGATAATCTTGCATTCCTTCTCTTAGCTGCTACAAAAACTTCTTTCACCTGAAATATTCAAACGTCATTTTACTTTGTGCTTATGAAATCTATCATATCTCAAACAATACTCAAAATGTTTAATATAAGGAAAGAACAACCCAGAACTAAGTGTTTAAAATCAAGCTCTGATCAATTGGTAAAAAAGACTCCAGACACAAAATCAAATCAGAACATAGAGATCATCTAGCTACGTTCTTCTTCTACGATCAACAACCAAAACCTAGATAATGTATACACATGATCACACACCAATGCGTCAATATTAAAAAGCTCTCTTGTCGAATGTAATCCAACACCTAATAGTCGAAGAGAAACCCAAACTCCATAGCTTCTCTCTCAATATCTCCCAAGAGATAATCGATAGCTTCTATCTATCTCTCTAAAGCAAGCAGAGAAAATGAAAATAGAGAGATGACGATAACACCGGGTTGAGAAATTAAATCAAGTTGAGAGAGCAATGAATAAGCTTCGGAAATTACCAGAGATTCTGGTTGGGACGAAACTGAAGAAATATAGGGTTTAGAGATATTTTTGGGGGAAAAAATGGATTAAAAGTTGACGGTGAGCTTCATCGGGAGAGAAGGAGAGGACGAAGAAAGACGGATCAAGTGAGAGACGCTGCAATGTGAGTTGAAGAAGAGGAGGATCGAAAACGAAGAAGAAGAAGATCGAAGCAAATTGAGAATTTGAGATTTAGGAGAAACAAAAACAATTAAGGTGCTTAAAATAAATAAATAAAATAAATACCTGAAAATTTTGGGTCAGTTCTAAAATTAATAACCTTTCAAATATAAATAATCTAAAATTTAGTATGTAAAACTGATGCAAATGTCAGTATTCTACGGTCACTTTAACAAAATGTCTCTAATGTTTATTTTCCTTTTTTTTTGTTTGCATCAGTTATACAAATAACGTTAAAAATTGATGCTAGAAGCCTAGAATTATATTTACTAGTAGTCGAATGAGTGAAAGTGAGTCTCACAGTGACTCTAAAGAGAATCTTGCAGATTCATCAGAAAGTAATCAAAAGTAGTTAATTCTCAATTAAATTTTGAAGTTAAAGCTGATGAAAATGAATAAAAAGATGAACAAGTTATTGATTTTAAGGAAGATTACAAGTTACTGTATGAAAACTGGAAAGAAAAGAAGAGCGAAAAAAATGTTCGGCTCATCAAAGAAAAGATAGAGCTGAAAAATATGAATGATGAGAATTATATTTATCGTTAAATTAAATAAAAAATTAAAAATCTTATATTTGGTTTAACAAATAGGAATGCTTTTGAAAATCTGTTTAGAATATTAAATGAAAAAAATGCACATGTTTTTGTGATATTTATTAAATATGAAATTATATTATGCTTGTCAGTAAGATTTGAAAAAATTAAAATATTATTCAGTGGCATTTAATGTAATATTGTAGGTAGTATGGAGACTATCTTTGAAGTTTGTTTTGCATTTTAGAAAACGTTTCGAAAACCAAAACTCTCAAAAATTCGTTGGAAACGCGATGGAAACCCGTTTCCTAAAAATCACTATTTGGAAACGTAATGAAAACATCTATTTATGTTCTGGAAACGCGAAGAAAACTTACTTTTCAAAAATTTTATTAAATAAATAATTTAAAATTTTGATAAAATATATATTTTCGTATCTTTACGAAATCCAAACTAATTTATTAAATATAAATATCTTATATTCTCCAAAAATTCATCATTATCTAAAACAGTTAGAAGTATTAACATAAGTTATTATTGGATTTTTGTTGTTTTAAATATTTTTAATATGGTTTTAGTGTTTCACTATAATTTTAAAATTATATATACACTATATTTTATAAATTAAATATATACAATATATTTTTAAATTATCTGTGTACACTATATTTAAAAGAATTATATGTATATATATATATATATTTCCCATTTCCTAATTTTCTAAAAAGTTATTATTTTCGTGTTTTCGTTTTTGTTTCCATGATACTTAAGTAATATTGCACATGAATACAAGGTTGTTTTTATTTTTAGCATTGCTCAAATAATAATTTTAAATAAAATTTATAAAAGAAGTTGACATTTACATATGTATGAGAAAAAATGAGACAGAAGCATAAAAATTAAAAGTGATAAAAATGTCTCTGAAAAAACAATTTGCAATTCTCGACAAAAAAGAAAAAAAAAGGACGAAATTTGCAATAAAAACTCAGATTGTGTACCAATAAGTAATCATAAAAACGACCCCGTTTCAATGTAAAGGCATCGTTGGAAACGGCATCGTTTCAATTACTCGGGAAAAGACGATCCCGTTTAAAACATCGATCGTCTTCTTCCTCCTTTGATAAAACGATACTAACCGTTTTTTCTTTGTTTCTTCTCTGGTTTCTGAAAACCAATTTCGGATTTTCTTTTAATATATCCTGAAACAAATTCGTCAGAGAAAAGGTAAGAAACTAAAGGATTAAAGCTTTTCAATTACTTGTTTCTAATGATTGTATTATTGATATAAATTCGTTTTTTTTGGGTGTATTTTCAGATGGTGTACAATAAGTATTTGGTGGCAAAACGGATATGGAGTTGTTTGAGTTCGTACACAGCTGCATCATCATGCTTTGTGATCGGAACGAAAGGTCTTGATAGTTTGAAGAACAAAGTAGAGGATTGTGAATACGAAGCCCAAGAATCAAAAGCGGAGAAAAGAAGGTCTATGCTAATCAAAATCAATAACTGGAGAAGCGGAGTTCAAGAAATATTCACAAAAAAAGACTAATGTTTTTCACAATTCTTTGTATGTGAATCTTTTTGAGTTGTTGTGGTACTCTGTTTCTTGTAAGTTGTAGTAGAACGAATATGGAATCATAATTCAGGAATGATCCTCTTTTTGGTTATCTTTACTTCATCAGAAAGAGAAAAAAAAACGTTTCTTTCTTCTTTCTACGGAGAAAGTTTAAATCTTTCTTAATCTATCAAACAATTTCATGGATTATAATTTCTGGTTTCTGGGTCGACTCGATAAAGTCGCCTTGGTCGTTACGTTGACTCATTTCTTCAATCAGTCTCCGTCACTCTCACAAGACGAATCACTGCGAGGAGTGGTTAACAAGAGAAGATATTCTAGAGATTTCGCTAAAGATCCAATTTTTATCTCCCCATTTTCTATTTATCCATATGATTATAAATCTCAAGGTTCAAATCTTTCTCCTCTCATCTCTTCAACAAAGCTTGAATTTTTACAATGTTGCTTTCAATGTGGTTCAACAAAGTTTTTGTTTTGTTTTGTTTCACTTAGCAATGAAAAAGTGTTGTCTTTGTCTCTCTGTTTTGCATCGAAGAATAAAAATTTGTGATTTATTTGTTTAACAGGGAAACGATATCATCAATTACAACAAATCCATCACGGAACAGAGCTTCACCAAAGCAAAGGTTCATTCTTTCTCGTCCTGAATCGATTGAAACACCTCTTATCTCTTAAACAAAGGTTCAATCTCTACTATATTCTTGAGATCTTCTTAGTTAACTTTTGAACTTTGTGGTATAAATGTGGTTTTGGTTGTAAAATCTTCAGATGTTAAATCTAGATTACTCCGAGATGTCAACTCCGTATTTGTCATTAGATTTATTACACAACTTTTGGATTGAACCAAAACAATCAACGCACTTGCAACAGACCTTAACCCACCAAGGTGAAGTGATGGAGCTGGTACTGTTCTCCAGTAAAAGTTGAGAACTTTGAGTTATCTCCAACCACTCTGTACTCTTAAACTCCACGAAGTAAGTTCCTGTAAAGTGTCCATGAAACTATATTCTCCTCCATAGCCACGATTAATCTGACCCTAACATCTCCTGAGAAGCTTTTCTTATCTCTATTTTCTGTGCCTTGCGTGAAACACAACTTCTTTAAACCCTAAAGCACTAACATCTTTCCATTCTTATATATATCTTCATTGTTCCTAGTTACGTCACCACAACCCAGTCCTTTGTCCATACCTTTACTATAGAAATGATCTATCTAATGCTGCTAGTGGCTTCTCGCGTCTTACTTCATCATAATTTTTAGTACTCCTTCATATCCTCCTACAGCACTAGCATGTAACTGCTCCAGCAACTTTGGACTGAAGGGAGATCCACTTGGTAATCTTAAGCAGCCATTTTTGCACACTAATGCCTGTTCCAAACTGTATCCTTGAAACTCACTCCCATACGTTTTCCCAGAATCAACAACATAAACTTTCAATCCAGAAAAATCTTTCTTGAGCCTTTCAAAAGTCTCATTCTCAAACACAATTTCCAGCTTCATATATTTCTCATCGTTTGTCTTAATGATGAGCTTAACTAGCGACTTCCAAACATATGTTTGGCACTCCCTAAACACAGTATTCAATATAGATTCCAGTCGGAAACAACCCTGATATTCTGACATGGTTGAATCTGCCTCTCCATGGTGTATAATCTCTTTTTCAGCATTCTCCTCCAATATGCACACATCAGATTCTCCTATGGCTCTAGTTTCTCCCACAAACTCATTGTACCCATATCTTGAAATCCCTTGTAACTCCTTGCAGCTACCATATGAGTCTGAATCACAACACTCATTGCATCTCTTCCACCTCTAAACTTTTGTATTCCACCAGCATTATCTGCTGCTTATACTCCAGCCCATATGTTTCTAGCTTAATCCCCACTTCTATATCAAACCCAGAACTGCCCTTGAACCTAGTCCCAACATTGACTAACCAGTCTCGAATTACTTGCCTTCCCAATAGGTTCAAAGCTGGAACACCTTTGTAGCACTTGTCTATTGATTCAAATCCCCCTGGTTACCAAACTCGTTTCATCCAAGATGTAGTTTTCCTTTTTGAGAACCCTACCAACCAGTGATCGAGCATCATCATCACTGCAATTTTCATATAATTTTATGAGACCATGTTCCATCATGAGACGAACAGTCTATTAAAAGAGAAACCCCTTCCTTTCTCGTATTTGGAAGTGTCGTGTCCTGCCATTCACTGTCTATTTCCTTCTTTTTACCAGCATAGTAACTCAGTTCCTGACACCTCTTTCCATAATGTTCAGCATATATGCCATCATCACTGAACTCTCTACCAGCCCTGGGGAATCCGTTTTGACCCCTTGAATCTCTCTCAATTTTCATCCTCGTTGTAACATCATGACTACAAGGATTTAGCAGATCCAAATTTCTCATTATAATTTGCAATCATAGATACAAAATTTAATCAGATTTCATCTGTAAACACGAACCTTACCATCAAACAAGTCATTACCTCCATTTAACCCTCTCTGAGCATTCTGATATCCTCTTGTTGCTTGACCAACTCCGCCTTGTCCACCAGCATAGTATCCATAATCCTGTTTTATAACCCCACCATTAAAAAGAATCAAAGACACTAAACTTGAGCTGACAAAGTCTCATCGCGAAAACTAACTTATATCTCTCAAAACTTAAAACTGAGTTACAGAATCTGAAATTTCACATAGCAGACTCTTTCTTTGACTCAGCTCTGTCTCTGTCCCGGTTTCAGAAAATCCAAAGCAAGAATCACGAATCCAAAATAGAGAAGTAAACAGTTTTAACAGATGTAAGCTAGGTTTCACGACCACTGCGGCAGATGATGAGACCAACCTGCGCCGCCATGAAACCGCCGATGATGAGACCAAGCTCCGATGGAATTTTTTATTTTATTAGGTGATGTCACGTGAGAGGAGCAGGGAAAGAATGACCGTCAGATTTTGTTAATATATTTTAAATCCAACGATCATAAATAAAAATAAATAAATGAGCTGCTTTCAAATTTCACTTTATTGCTTTTAATCCAACAATTCAAATTAATCCCTTTTATCTTACGGTTCACAAGCTTTCTTTTAAATAGATTTTCGATTAATCAGAGTTTTTTTTTTATTTCTCTCTCTTCTTTTTTTTTCATCATTCAGAAAGTTAAGAATTTTATTCCAATTTTGATTATGATCTTGTATTGGTTAAAGTTCCGATTATATATCGGTAATAAATTTCGACTGTATGTCAATCAATAAATTCCGACAATGTCGTCAGTTCAGATCATATTTTTTCCAATTGATTATTTATTTATATGTTGGATAAAATTAATTAATTAATATAAAATTATGTTTTCTCTTCACTGGTAGTTAAATTTTCATCCTGATTGTTTCTCTTTACTTTTTACTTCTCTTATTTTTCTTTTGCTTTTGATTTAGAGTAATGACTTCACTTCTTGGTAAAAAACATTATCTCATCTAGATTGAAGGTATATGGTGGGGTGGAGTATCTGATTCAAAAGATGTACTTGATTTTCAAAACAGTAGTGGTGGTGATGAGTCAAGTGGAGCGTCAGAAAATCTTACCGGGAAAGAAACCCAAGTGGATCTGTTTCCAGAAAGGCTTTCCTAAGGATTGGCTTCATAGTTTTCCAGCCCTCGGCAGAAGGCAGTGGTTTCAGAGCTATTTTTGAAGGATCGTATGGTTTCAGACGGTGAAGCAGCAGCGAGGCATATGTATGTGGAACCATCCACATCTTTCTCTTTAAACCTAACGCAGTGAAGTGTTGATTATGTGTTTCATGTTTTTATATTGTGCTGAGATCATTAATGAGTCAGCATACTAGCTTCATCAACTATAACCTCAATACGATATCTACAAAAGATAAAGGTTCCAAAAGCAGAGTATGACCATAAAGATAGACATGAAAGGAATGTGTGAATTAGAGTTCAGGGACATGAACCATACCGAAGAAGTCCTATTGTTGTTATACCCTGACATTTTGGACAAATCAATTGTGGTCCCCTTTTCTCCATCTTTTTGAAACATGTAGTGCATGAGATGAAATACCATCCACTGCCTAACATAACGTCAACAACCTTTGCCTTACAGCAAATCATTTTATCCTACAAAACATATGTCTAGCAAAATTAGGATTATGTGTGAAACATAGGGAATATGCCTCATGATGACAATAATTAATCACCTCGCCACTTTGCCCATTAACAAAATCTAGTATCTGGGTGATACTTTGGATATCAGTAGGGACTAACTTAATGTTGGCATCTTCAGTTGTAGGCACAAGAGTTTTCTGGAAGATTGGCCTGCAGTTTTGAAATAGTTATAATATTTAAGATGGGAAACATACCCCAAACAGAGTGATACTATTCATGTAAGGAGGTTTTTTTATGGTAGTACTTTTTGCAGAAATCTTTAGTAATATTGTTGTCCATGTTGAATAGAAAACGGGTGGAAGCAGTAGTGTTGAGATAAACTTCACCTTGAATTAGTAATGAAACAAATAAATGGAAATAGATGTGAGTAGTGAAAAAAAGTCTTTGGAAATAAAAATATATAGAAATGACTTTGGAGCTTACCTCGAACAGTTTTAGGATTCACACCGGTGACAATAACAACAATAGGTTCTCCTTTAAGTTGTTCAAGTTCATCACGGAGTTTAGATGCAGGTTTGTCCCACACAGATATGTAAGCAGTCTCACCACTACATTATATGAAGCACAAAGAGAACCAGAATTAACAAAGGCTAAAATAAAATGGTGAATTACTTTATTAAATGATTAGAGTTCTAAAACTAAAACACAACTGTTTAGAATTTTAATTTTTTAACAAGTTGTTTCCCTAGACGGAAAAATAAAAATGGTGAATTCTTTGTTGATTATTGATTTTTTTTAAAAGTACAGTTTCAAAACTGAAAGACAACTTTTTATAATTTTAGTTATGATAAAAACTTGCAATTTTTAATACATTATACATTATTTATTTGTAGGTTTTCTACTGCTTGGGATAAATACAAGACAATCAAATATTTTTTAGGGAAAAACCAATAAGAATACCTTTCAAGAGTAGAAGTAAGAATAAGATTGCAAGTTTTTATAGGAGGAGATTTTGTCTCATCCACCTTATCGGAGACGCGAATGGATGTTATCTGCACAATGATATCTTGACAAAATACACACAGAAGTAATGTTAGGGAAATGAAAATAATATCAAACATATAAGAACATATAGTTTAAATACCTGGTAAATTTTTGCCTTTGTCTACCATCATTTTGATTAATTCAAATGGATAGATACGGTAATACTCATGTGGGATATTGTAGTTGTCATCTTCTATGGCATCCATTTTGGTAAAATCATTGAAGAAGATTTTGAAACCATGGTCAGCCAGGCGATACCTATCAAGCTGTTTTTTGACATCAAAACATGATATGGAGAATAAGTTTCCTTCTTTAAGTTTAGTTTTAAACTTATGGAGACAACGGGGGTGGATAGATGCTTGTATGACATTAGCCTAGATACTAAGATAAAAAAAAATTAGAAAACTGTACTTGAGTTTTTTATACGAATATGAAGTTTTTCATCACCTTTTCATCCAAGAGCAAGAACTCAATGCTCAGTAAAATGTTATTGCGTTTGAAATCGCGAGCCTCCCATGAATGTAAAAGACGAACAACTATACGCTGAGAGTCTTGTTGATAGTTTCTCTTATCGTCAATTGCTGCAAGAATCATATATGGAGAAAGATGAAGGAGTGATTCAGAGGTGGTGAGAGACATTGGAGAGGGAATATTGACAATTGTAGGTGCTGGTTGAAGATATTAGAGATGAAACTGAATTAGATGTTGTAATGAAAATGATGTTTAAATTTCGTAATATAATGTTTTATTATATAAGATTGGAAATTAATTATTTTCTAAAACTAAATAGAATAGGAAGTAAAAAATTGGCTAAAATTATGGGGAATTTAAAGTATTCATATTTCTAACCGAAACATAATGAGGAAAATCTTATAGGAAGTAAATAAATGGCTTAAAATTTGGGGAATTTAAAGTAGTTAGATTTCCACATCTGCATTTTAATAGATACTATTTTATAAATTCAAATACAAAACATTATTAAATTATAAACACATTATTAGTAAATTTGTAGTAAATCAATTATTTTCCTTATCTATAGTAAATTATATTAGAGATGACACTGAATTAGATGTTGTAATGGAAATGATGTATAAATTTTGTAATATAATGTTTTATTATATAAGGTTGGAAATTAGTTATTTTCTGAAACTAAATAGAATAGGAAGTAAATAAATGACTAAAATTATGGGAAATTTAAAGAATTCAGATTTCTAACCGAAACATAATGAGGAAAATCTTATAGGAAGTAAATAAATAGCTTAAAATTTGGAGAATTTAAAGTAGTCAGTTTTCCACATCTGCATTTTAATAGATACTATTTTATAAATTCAAATACAAAATGTTACTAAGCTATAAACACATTATTAGTAAAGTTGTAGTAAATCAATTGTTTTTCTTATCTTTAGTAAACTATAGATGTACTATATATATATATATATATATATATATATGTATTAAAAATATCCCCATGGATTTTCAAGCAACGTCATTTATAAATACATTGATATATTCAAAATTAATAGAAGGTCCCAAATGAAATATTTTTTGTTACATATGGGGTTATGAATATAATGTTTTATAAGTTAAAATATGGGAGGGTGAAATGTAAGAATGATTTTTTAATTAATGGAATGATGTTTTCTCTTTTAAGTTTGTTGAAAAAGATGAGTACATCACTATATTTTAATCTAATGTTTATGTCATGTTATTTTCTGTAAGTTAGCCTTTTAGTGTTTATATTAAGATGTTTAAATCTAACATATAAGTAATTAGGAGGAAAAGAAAGAAAAAATCATTCCATTAATTAAAAAATCATTATTACATTTTACCCTCCAAGCATTCCATTATTGATTTGCTTAGTTTTGTGTTTGGTTGTTTGATTAGTGTGTTCCATAATTTTTTTAAACAAATAATTCGACAGCATGTATCTAATTGTGTGTTATATTTATATATGGACATCATTTCAATGTTGCAGCAATCTAAGTACCTCCGTGAATTAGACACATCAGCTCATTCCGGTGACGTTGTCCATTACTCAAGAAGATTGGTAATTATTTACTTCGTCTATTGCTCTTAATGATTTTGTTATAGTTGTATTTGACGCTTTTTACGGAAAGATGGACATTTAGAATTTATAGTTGTATTTGATGCTATTTACGGAGAGATGGACTTTTAGAATTTATAGTTGTATTTGAATCTTTGTTTTATCCTAATATATATTGAATACACTGCCAATAGATTGATGAGTGGAGTCAAATTTTCCTCTACTTCCACAAGAGATAGATTGTAGCTTGATAAAAGAGCCTTCATATGAGTGCTCAAATGTCAGCTTCCATAGTTCATTGCTAATGGCATACTCAAAGTATATCTTAATCTTTTTGTAAAAAAAGGTAGATCTAAATCTTTCCGTAAAATAATGAACTTTTAAGATCCAGTATATGTATATTGTTCTTTCAGTGCATGTCTTTGTAATTTCTCAATTGTGCCACTGGTATGAAACCTTCTAGAGAGGTTGAGATAACAAAATAATTCTCACCGGTAAAACACAAATGTGAAAAACAAAATTTTAATGTGATTATAATGAACCAAATTAGTAGAATCAATGTAGTTACTTAGTTCTCTGTTATCATTTACAAATAGTTATTCAATGATTATATTATTTGATTTGTTCTTCATCTTCTGTCTTGAATAATCACCATTTGATTGAATAACAAAATCGATGTGTTTTTGTTTTGTTTGTGTATAGATGTTATTTTAAGTTTTTGGAAGAAATGGGAAACATAAGAGACTATTATACAAAGCACACTGCATAAGACGGACAAAAAGAGCTTAAGCCAAGATAAACTGCATAAGACGCTCTTACTAACAAAAAGAGGTTAAACCAAGATAATCAGAGAGAGAGAGAGAGTCCAAGTTAGCAGAAGAAATGAAGATAACTAAATCTGAAATTGAAGGTTTGTGGTCAGTTAATTGATAAGAATAAAGAAGATGACTTTGTGAAGTTTGATTTAGATTTAATGGGGAAGGAAATGGAGTTGCAGAGTCAAAATAGTGAAACAGAGAAAATAGTGGAAACCGTAAACGTTCATGGACGCAGAATCAGTTTGCCTAGGAGCTTTAAGACCTTCAACTCCAAGTGTTCTTGGTCTAAATTTTTGGGAATGAAAGTTGAAGATTATTGTTGCCTCTGTAATATCAATCCTGATATTAGGGATAATTTATTTTTTAATTTCGAATATTGTGAACATGTTCTGCATCAGCTTGGGCAGCCTAGCTAAAATTTTGGAATGATCCATATTGATAAGTTGGCCCTGATCTTGATCTGGTCATGTTGCCCCAAATCTCAAGCAACTGGCCATGGAATCAACAATCTTACATAGCAGTATCTCTATCTATCCAAAAGCTCTGTTCCGTCAGATATATAGAATATTCGTGCTACAGTTTTCCCTTACTGATACCATAAAGGCTGGTGTGGGCTTCTATCCAGCTGGTTCACCTACTCATCAATCCAAACTCAACTATATGTTGCTTCTTTTATTTTCATCATGCCTTTAATTTTCTTTTGGCCATAAAACTTCTCACTGCCTTTAAAGCAATTGTATCAAAACTCTTATTCCTATATGTAATTATATATTAACTATGAGAAGACAAAATATTGAAGAGAGAACAATTTAATTGAGAATGTCTAAACATTGAAGGAGTTTGTTGTGTTACTGATTCTTTTAATAATGATGTAAAAAACCCGCCTTAGTGTTGTACATAAATTTGTATATTTTTAAACGTTGCCACATTTGATGTTGAAAAGTGCATCAAAACTTAAAACAATACCTTAGTTGTTAGAAATAACTAAACATAAGAATGTTTTTGATCAAAAAATATGTACAAATATATTGATTCTTAGAATACAAAAAATATACAAAATCGTCCATAACATTTCATCACCCTTATTGTTTTTTCCATCGACTTGAAAAAAATGGTTCAATAGTTCAGAAATCTTAAATAATATGTGTATTTGCTTTTACACACTTTAACATATGAATACATGGATTTAGCATTATCCAACATCAATAAAAATAGTTTAGTGGCATCATCTGTCGTAACCACTTTTTTTTTTCAATCTCCATGGTAGCTAAAAGAAGATGAGTTTTAGCTAAACATGATGATTCTTAATATTTCGGAGGTGTTGGAGGTGAAATTCTCAGATTAGTCATAATTATATTTTTCAGGAAACTGATGAATCTCATCAAGAAAGGAGGAGTCACAATAATCAATTATGCTTGCAAAAATAATGTAAACATTTATAACAATGACGACGATGTGGAAATTTCGATAAGACAATCATATTTGCTGGATTCTTGTAAATTTTTTGCTCTGAAACAAAACAGAAGACTTAATGATTCAAAATGATGTTTTGCAGCATAGTTGCTAAGTTTTAGGAGATGAAAATGCACCTATAACTGAAACAAAAGATGTCAGTGAACCTGATGGTTAGATGATGGTCGTTGAACCTAATATAATATGCAAAGCATATTTCAATCCATAAAGGCAGATGACATTTTTATCAAAAGTACATATGCAAGCATTACAAAACAGAAATCTTAACTTTATATTAAAACTGATACATCATATTTCATTATTCTTCATTTTATCTTAAATTTATTTTTCTAAAAGTATAAATAAAAATATATATGATTAAAATAAACCAAAATAAAATATTATACAATACTCTAGCTACATATAAAATTGAATAAATCATTAAAAGACCTAGTCTATACTATATAAAAGTTGAAGTTATAGCGCTCTTAGGTTGTCCACATAGGATTTAAAAAACCTGATTTGACTGGTCCACATCAACAAATATATTACACATCAGCATATATATTAACAATATCTAATTTTGTTAAACTTATGTTTTATTAAATTGTAATATTACCTAAAATGTAAAAATATAAATGTATATACTAAATTACCTTATTAAAATTAAAAAGGAAAATTTCTAAAAGTTGAAGTTATAGTGGTTTGAGGCCGTGCACATAGAATTTTAAAGAACCTGATATGATTGGTCCACGTAAAAAAATATAACATGTCAGCATATACAAATTAACAAGATTTAATTTTGTTAAACTTATGTATTATTAAATGATAATATTACCTAAAATAATATAAAAACGTAAATCTATATACTAAATCATCTTATTAAATCTAAAAAGGAATTTTTCTTAAAACTAACTTTGATAATAATCAATATATGTTTAGTGTGTGTATAATATTGAAGCTATTGATACCATCCACATATGATTTTAAAAACTTGATATTATTGGTTCACGTTAATTTTTAACATAAATTTTGATGATAACCTGCCAAAAAACTAAAAAAGGAGAAGTTGAAATCTACCAAATTATCAAAGAAATATATTAGATTTACTTAAAAAAATGAGTTTAGTATATAAGAAAATTATGCCTTAATTTCTTATTAATGAATCATTTTAAAAATATATTTTCTTACAAAACAATTTTTTTAAAGACATAGATATAGATTTTTGTTAAAACAATTTACATGAATATTGCAAGTGTAAATAATTTTCATGATTCATTTGCATTCCCAATAAGTTTTAACTTTTTCTGAAGCATAAAAGGTTTATATGAGAAATTAATCTCTAAATTTTAGGGTTAGGGTTTGGATTATATGGTTTAGGGTTTAGAGTTTAGAGTTTAGTATGTATACTATATAAAAGTTGAAGTTATAGTGTTTTTAAGATGGTTGTAGTTAAAATGTAAAGATTTCTTCCTTTAGGTTGGGAGAGCTAAGGAAACCTTAGTTTTTGAAGTTGTTCGAACAAAAAAAGAATCTTTTCACTTTGTGCCTATTAAAATTACAAAAACATTTTGTTCGGAAGCAGATTCAAAAATTTTCTTCCGTATTGTTAAACTATGTATTAAAATATGAGATTTTAGAGACCTGATTTTGTTAGTCCATTTCATAATTTAATACAAATTCTCACGATAATATGCCAAAACTTACAATTTTTTAAGAAAAATCTATAACTGCTAGAATCTTAAAAAACAAATCTATTGCCAAAATAAGCAACACATTATAAATGATCACAACAGAGGACACCAGTAAACTCTTCTGAATGATGTTAGGGCAGTTGTAGAAATCATGTATTACTCCTATGTTAAAGTGAGTAAAAGCAAAAATAACTACTCTTTATAATTTTTAAACTATTAAACTATTTTTCTTAAGTTGTTACCAGTGACAGTAAGGGCAATGAAAAGTTATAGAAGAGTTTGCATATCGGTAAGGGAAAACCAATGTCATGAGCATGTCAAACAATATACAGTCTAAGTAGCAGCTAGACTGGCATAAAAACTAAGTTGATTTAATTATCAGAATGGTCATTTACAAATAAAATTTTAAGATGAATAAATGCTGTTTAAGAAAAAGATCATCACCAAGAAAAGAAATAATATATTATGTACATGTCTATTTGTTGTTGAAACATAGAAAAAATAAGACACTAAACAAAAAAAAAAATTTGTAAAAAAAAGTTTTAAAATATTTATCTTACTTGCTATTTGTAAACTTTAGGAACCAAGCTAACAACATAATTACATAAATGAAGAGAAAATCTTACAATATAAATAAATTTAAATTTAAAAAAAAAATGAAAAATTAAATTATTTGTAAATATATTTAGAATTTTAAAAGAAAAGAAAAAAAAGAAAGTAAACTAAAAATATATCAAAAGAAAAATCCTATTAAAAAAATATAACATGATAAAAGTATATTGAATACATAAAATATCATATACATACTTCCAATAATAATAATGATCATCTCTTATAAAGAAAAATAATATTTTGATAAATATTATAAATCACATATGATTTTTTTGCAAAAAAAGTATTAAAATACCCAAGCATAGGTTTATGGTTTATGCCTAAACTAGAAATACAGGTGGCATTCGTATTGATAAAAAAACAAAAAGTAGGATTTAAAGTTTAGGTACGTACACCTTTTTACAAAATTTAATATGATAAAACATAATAATAATAATAATGTTTATGGTTTAATTTTGTAGAATAATTAAATAATGTTAATCTTCCGGCAAGTCCAGCTGGTACATGAATATAATTTTTTGGATTAACATGCTCATCACCTTAATTTTTCCTTGCTGGTATGACCTTGAATTTCCCTTCCTGATATGCAAAATATTTCATGCCTTTTCATTACACTTATTCTTTTTGCTACCAACTTGGAAAAAATGGTTCAATAGTTCGTAAATCTTTAAAATCAGTTATTTTTTTCTTTAGTCACTTTAACATAGAAATACATGAATTGAACGACTGTTCAATATCATTCAGAAGGGTTTACTGGCATCATCTGTCGTAACTATTTATTTAATAAAATTTTCGATCATCAATGTAGTTAAAAGAAGAGGAGTGTATGTGTACATGATGATTCTTGATATTCTAGAGTTCTTTCTTCTAAACTGTTTAATATGCTCACCTTAATAGGTTTTCACCTTAATAGGTTTCTCAGATTAATCTTAATTTCCGTTTCAGAAATCAGCTAAATCTCATCGAAAAAGCAAATGAGTTATGAGAATCAATTACACTAGCAAAAATAATGTAACATTTTGTAACAATGGCAACAATGTGGAGATTTTCAATAAGACAATAATACTTGTGGAATTCTTGCAAATTCTTTGCTCTGAAAAAAAACATAAAACTCAAGGAATCAGAATGAAGTTTTGCAGCATGGTTGCTAAGTGCTGGAGATGGAAATGAACCAATAAGTGAAACAAAATATGTCTATGATTGTCACACGGTGGTTGTTTGATCCTAAATTTATAATGCAATTAAGTGGAAATCATCTGCAAAACATATTTCAAGCCAAAATGGCAGATAACATTTGATCAAAAAGTACAAAAATAACAATCCCAACTTTATATTAAAGAGATGTTTTAAACAAAAATAATCTTCAAATGTTCATTCTATATTAAATTTAGTTTCCAAAAGTATAAAAAAACATATAAACAAAAATAAAATATTATACAATACTCTAGCTACATATAAAATTGAAATAAATACAAAAATATATTAAGGAAATCAATTAAAATAGACCCGCGCATAGAGCGGGTAAAAGATCTAGTCTATACTATATAAAAGTTGAAGCTATAGAGCTCTTAGGCCGTCCACATAGGATTTAGAAAACCCGATATGATTGGTCTACGTCAGCATTTAACATAAATTATGACAACAATTTGCAAAAGAATTACAAAAAAGAAAAATTTGGTTCCTGCCAAAAACTAAAAGAGGGAAAATTTGTTTCTGCCAAAACATTAAAAGGAAAATCATCACCAAAATCACAAAGTTAGTATATAATGGAATTATGAATTAATTGCTTATTAATGAATAATATATATATATATATATATATATATATATTCATAACTTCATATTTTCTAATAATTAATTATGACATTTAACATAAATTATTGGTCCATGTCAGCGTTTAACATAAATTGTGACGATAATTTTTCAAAAACAACAAAAAAGAAAAATTTTGTTGCTGCCAAAAACAATAAAAGGAAAATCGTCACCAAAATAAGCAACAAAAATAGAAATTACTCAAAATCACGAAATTCGTATATAATGGAATTATAAATTAATGTCTTATTAATGAATTATATATATATATATATATATTCATAACTTCTTATTTTCCTAAAAATTAATTAAAACATTAGTAAATAATTGTTTTTTAAATTGATATTCAAAATAAATAAAATTGGTCGCATAATATTTCAGAATCCCTATTTATACATTATAGATTTTTAGTAAAAATATTACTTAATTATTGCAATTGTAGGTATTTATCATGAATTTTTCTTTCTCTCAATTAGATTTAGCATAAAATTTATATATACCAAAAAAAACTTAAAAGGAAAATCATAACCCAATAAAAAATTAAATAGTATAAATTACTCAAAATAATGATTTTCGTATATAAAGAAATTATGAATTAATTATTTAATAATGAATAATAATATTAAAAATTTTTATTTCCTAATTATATTGCTTATAATAATCCTTCTAATTTTATTCAATACCCTAAATTGTATATATTACTAAAAACTTTGAGCCTAAAACCGTTTACTTTCATAATTATATATCTCATTTATTATGTTTGATTTCTATTTTGCTTCTTGATTTGCTTAGTTTTGTGTTTAGTTGTTTGATTAGTGTGTTCTATAAATTTTTTGAAACAAATAATTTATTAGTATGTATGTAACTGTGTGTTATATTTCTTTCTGAATATCGTTTTATGTTCATCATGTCAAGGTTGCAGCAAACTAAGAGCATCTCCATCAGTGTTATATGATGAAGTATCTCAAAAATACAAAATCATATATATAATGGCAGAGTTTTCTCTTCTCTAAAGTTGTCCACATCAGCACCAAATAATTAACTGTTAGATTAAATTTATCTAATACTTATTTTTAATTAATAGATCATTTAAACTTTGAATATATATATAAATTTATATAAATATTTGAAATAACTGAAATAATGTGAGCTATTATTAACTAAAATGAAACTAATAAATGAATAGAAAAGATAATGATGTATAATTAATCTTAAATATAATTATGTGTTGTTGCTTGAAACATACTAAAAGGAAAGAAAATGAAAAATCTAAAACAAATATACAACATATAAAAATAATAACTACATTGAAAAATTAAAAATAATGTTTAAAATTTTACCAAAAACATTACTAATAAAGTTTATAGAATAAAAATTGGAAACAATTTACTATGAAACATACACTTTTTTAAAAAATGTATCACCATGATGAGAAAATTTAAAATTAAAGATGAATAAAATAAATAAATATACTGTATAACTTTAGGCATATTTCAAGGAAATAATATATTGTATATTTTAGAAATGTTTTTCTCTGAGTGCTAAAATATCACGTGTTATTTTGAGACATTAGTGTTACTTTTATAAATTTTTCTAATTGTTTTCTAAAACAACTTAAACATTATTTATATTATTAGATCATGAAAAATATTAATAAACTAAAAAAATATGAAAAATGAAGGAAGAAAATCAATGTGGACTAAAAAAAAGAGGAAACAATGAATAAAGAGAATAAATGTGTTACAGTCAAATATTGATAATAAAAAGAATTATAGATATGTATTTATAGTTATAGTATAAATAACATATTTATTTTTTACTTTTAGTGTTTATAAATTATAGATATGTATTTATAGTTATTTTATAAATAATAAAAAGAATCATTTAATTTCATAGAATGAACATGATTGTATATAAATTTACATATGTTTATGGTGTTATAAAAATAAAATCCCGCACAACGCGCGGGTACATTTTCTAATTTAAAAGTAATGAAAAAGAGGTGAGAGGTGAGATACAGTCTTTTTATTGAGAAACCCATATGCTGAGATGTCAATCACTTATTGGTTTATTTCTTCCTTTCTATTTAAATTTTAATTATTCAATTCAATTATCAAATTATATTATTATTATATACCTGAGAAACTTTGGAGAGTTTCTCATTGCTGGAGATGCTCTAAGTAGGTATGTGACTTAGACACATCATCTCATTCAGCTGATGTTGTCCCTTGCTAACAACAACTGGTATTTATTTACTTATTTTTTTGCTCTTAACAATTTTGTTATAGTTGTATTAGACAATGTTTACGGAGAGACCAACTATTAGAGTTTATGTTGACATATCACCCAACTCTCTTTTTCATCCTAGTTCATCCAAATGTGTATTCAATCACGCTGCTGATAGATTGATGAGTGGAGTCGTGTTTTTCTCTACTTCCACAAGAGATTAATGCATCTTTTGGTTATTTATCTATTATGTCATTGGTAAGAAACTTGCTGGAAAGGCATAGTCAACATAGATATAAATATTTCTGTAGATAACTAAAATTTGAATGCATCTTTTGGTTATTTCTCAATTGTATCATTGGTAAGAAATTTGCAGGAGAGATTGAGAGAGCAAAATGATTCCCACCGGTTAAAAAAAAATGCAGTAAAACCAAAATTTGGTGTGATTATAATGAACAAAATTAGTATAATCAATATTGTTACTTAGTTCTCTGTTATCTTTTAAAGTTAGCTATTCAATGATTCTGTTATTTGATATATTCTTCATCATCTATACTGAATAACAATCACTATTTTACGTAATAACAGAATTAATGTGTTTTTTTGATTTGTAGATGCTATTTAAACGTTGCAGAAGAAATAAGAAAAAGAAGAAACTATTATACAGCGCACATTGCATAAGTAGCTCTTACTAACAAACAGAGGAGGTTAAACCAAGATATTCACAGAACATGTCCAAGTTACAAAAAGAAGTGAAGATAACCAAATCTGAAATTGAGGGTTATGCAAACAGTTAATTGATAAGAATAAAGAAGATGTCTTTGTGAATCTTGATTCAGATTTAATGGAGGTGAGAGGGAATTTAGTGGAGAAGAAAATTGAGCTGCATAGTCTAAGAGTGAAACAGAGAAAATAGTGGAAACCGCAAGGTGCATGGATCTCATGAAAGCTCAGATTACAAGAGGGAAGGTTCAGTGTGAGCAATGGAAGAAAGCAGAATCAGTTCGCTGGGAGCTTTTAAAATATGATTATTGTTGTTGCCTCCAATTATTCTTGATCTACATTTGTTTGGAATAAATGCTGAAGATTGTTGTTGCCTCTGCAGTATCGATCCTGAGATTAGGAATTATTTATTTCTTCATTGTGAATACTTAGAACAGATTGTGCAACAGCTTAGGCAACCTAGCCGAACTTTTTTGGAATGGTCCATATTGATAAGTTGGCTCTCATGTTGATCTGGTCATGCTTCCTATGCTCAAGTGACTGGGCTTGCAGTCAACAATCTTACATAACATCACCTATATCTCTCTGAAAGCTTTGTTCCATTAGATAGATAAGAATATTTGTGCTACACTTTTTCCTCAACAATACCATAAAGGTTGTTGTGGGCTTCTGTCCAGATTGGTCACCTAGTCATAGATCCAAACTTAATTCTATGATGCTCCTCTTATTTTAAAACTCTTATTGTCTTTACAGCAATTGTATCCAAACTCTTATTCCTCTAGGTAATATATATTCAGTATGAAATTGCAAAATGTTGTGGAGAAAAAAATTTAATTGAGAATATCTAAACGTCAAAAGAGTTTGGTGTGTTACTGATTTTTTTAATAATACTGTAAAACAAATTGCATTGGTGCTGTGCATAAATTTGTATTGTTATATTCTTTTTTTTTTTTTTTAAATGTTGCCATATTTGCTGTTGAAAAATGCATCAGTACTTAAAACAATACATTAATTGTTAGAAATAGATAGACATATAAATGTTTTTGATTGAAAAAGAAGTACAAATTTATTAATCCTTAAATTACATTAACATATGCAAATTCTTTCATGACATTTCATTACCTTATTGGGTTTTCTACCAACTTGAGAAAAATGATTCAATATTTCAAATTTTTTAAAATATTTGTTTTACCTTTTACACATTTTAACACAAAAATACATGGATTCAACGACTGTCCAACGTCATTCATAAGATAGTTTATTGGCATCATCTGTTGTAACCATTTATTTCTTAATTATTTATATCTTCAAGATAGCGAAAACAATAGCAGTTGTAGCATAACATGATGATTCTTAATATTCTAGCTATTCTTGAGTTCTTTATTCTAAACTATCTTATATGCTCATTTGAGTAGGCTTTCATATATTAAGTTGTGGGAGGTGTTGGAGATGAAATTCTTATATTAGTCTTCATTTCTATTTCAAGAAATATATAAATCCCATCGAGAAAGCAAAAAAGTTGTGAGAATCAGTTATACTTACAAAAATAATGTCGAGTTTTGTAACAATGGTGATTATGTGGATATTTGAATAATACTTGCAAAGTTTTTGATTTAAAACAAAATATAAGACCGAAAGATTCAGAAGTGTTGCTAAGTGTTGGACATTAAGATACATCTATAAGTGGAACAAAACTTGCTTATAAAGATGATTGTCAAATGGTGGTTGTTGATCTTAAATTTCTAATGCAATCAAGTGGAAATCAACTGCAAGACATATTTAAGCCATAAAGGTAGAAAACATTTTATCAAAAATTTTTACATATGCAAGCATTACAAAGACAGCAATCCTAACACTATATTAAAAATGATACATCATATTTCAATATGCTTTAAGCAAAATTATTCTTCATATCCTCATTTTATATTAAATTTATTTTTCTACAATTATAAAAAAAACATGTATAATTAAAATAAACCAAAATGAAATATTACACAAAACTCTAGCTATATATAAAATTGAGTAATACAAAAATCTATTAGACAAGTTAATTAAAATAGACCTACGCGTAAGGTAGGTAAAAACCTAGTTTACTAATAAACATTTTTCATGTTTTCTTTTTACTATTCATATATTACCATCAGGGCCGGCTTAGGGAGAAAGACGAGATGGGCGACAGCCCGAAGACCCAATTTCGGGTGTTAATAGTTAAGGAATCCAATATTTTTTTTGATAATTTTTCTCATACATAAAAAATTGAAATATTTTAAAAAATTAGATTTGAGGGGGTCCAAATTTTCTTTTATATGTATATGTAATTTATATTTTTATTCTGAACATCAACATTCATTGTTTATTGGTGTTCATGATAAAAAAAATAAAAAAAATATTAATATATGTCAAAATCTAAATGACCAATAATAACACACATAAAATTAGCATATGTAATTTTGTTTTGTTAGTTTTCTATTTTGGTTAAGGAAAATAAAAGTTAAAACTTTTTCCTAGATATAGATATGTAAATTAGTGTATGTTACTTTTTTTTTTACTGAGTTTTTCTTTTTTTAAAAGGAAATAAAGAATAAATTTATTTAAATAAATAAGAGAAATCAAACTATATATATAGATAAGAATATTTGTGCTATACTTTTTTCTCAACGATACCAAAAAGGTTGTCCAGATTGGTCACCTACTCATAAATCCAATCTTAATTCTATGATGCTCCTCTTATTTTAATCCGGTCTTTTAAATTTCTTTTGGTCAGAAAACTCTTATTGTCTTTACAGCAATTGTATCCAAACTCTCATTCTTCTAGGTAATATATATTCAGTATGAAATGGCAAAATGTTGTGGAGAAAAATATTTAATTGAAAATATCTAAACGTTAAAAGAGTTTGGTGTGTTACTGATTTTTTTTAATAATACTGTATAAGAAATTGCATTGGTGTTGTGCATAAATTTGTATAGTTATATTTTTCTTCATTTTTAAAATATTGCCACATTTGCTATTGAAAAATGCATCAGTACTTAAAACAATACATTAATTGTTAGAAATAAATAGACATATGAATGTTTTTGATTGAAAAAGAAGTACAAATTTATTGATCCTTAAATTACATTAACATATGCAAATTCTTTCATGACATTTTATTACTTTATTGAGTTTTCTACTAACTTGGGAAAGTGATTCAATATTTCAAAATTTTAAAAATATTTGTTTTACCTTTTACACATTTTAACATAGAAATACATGGATTCAACGAATGTCCAACTTCATTCATAAGATAGTTTATTGGTATCATTTGTTGTAACTATTTATTTATTAATTATTTATATCTCCAGGATAGCGAAAATAAGAGCAGTTGTAGCCTAACATGATGATTCTTAATATTCTAGCTATTCTTGAGTTCTTTATTCTAAACTATCATATATGCTCACTTGAGTAAGCTTTCATATATTAAGTTGTGGGAGGTGTTGGAGATGAAATTCTCATATTAGTCTTCATTTCTATTTCGAGAAATATATAAATCCCATTGAGAAAGCAAAGAAGCCGTGAGAATCAGTTATACTTACAAAAATAATGTCTGAGTTTTGTAACAATGGTGATTATGTGGATATTTGAATAATACAATCATACTTGTGAGATACTTGCAAAGTTTTTGTTTTAAAACAAAATATAAGACTGAAAGATTCAGAAGGAAAATTTGCAGCATGGTTGCTAAGTGTTGGACATTAAGATACATCTATAAGTGGAACAAAATTTGCTTATGAAGATGATTGTCAAATGGAGGTTGTTGATCCTAAATTTCTAATGCAATCAAGTGGAAATCAACTGCAAGTCAACTGCAAGTCAACTGCAAGACATATTTCAATCCATAAAGGTAGATAACATTTTATCAAAAATTTACATATGCAAGCATTACAAAGACAGTAATCCTAATACTATATTAAAAATGATACATCATATTTCAATATGTTTTAAGCAAAAAATTTCTTCATATCCTCATTTTATATTTAATTTATTTTTCTACAATTATAAAAAAAACATGTATAATTAAAATAAACAAAAATGAAATATTACACAAAACTCTAGCTATATATAAAATTGAGAAATACAAATATCTATTAGACAAGTTAATTAAAATAGACCCAATCGTAGCATGGATAAAAACCTAGTTTACAAATAAACATTCTTCATGTTTTCTTTTTACTATTCATATATTACCATCATGGCCGGCTTAGGGAGAAGGACGAGATGGGCGACGGCCCTAAGACCCAATTTCGGGTGTTAATAGTTAAGGGATTCAATTTTTTTTTGATATTTTTCTCATCCATAAAAAATTGAAATATTTTTAAAAAATTAGATTGGTCCAAAATTTCTTTTATATGTATATGTAATTTATATTGTTATTTTGAACATCAACATTCATTGTTTATTGGTGTTCATGATAAAAAAAATAAAAAAATATTGATACATGTCAAAATCTAATTCACCAATAATAACACACATAAAATTAGCATATGTAATTTTGTTTTGTTAGTTTTCTATTTTGGTTAAGGAAAATAAAAGTTAAAACTTTTTCCTAGATATAGATATGTAAATTAGTGTATGTTACTTTTTTTTCTAATGAGTTTTCCTTTTTTTTTTTAAGGAAATAAAGAATAAATTTATTTAGATAAATAAGAGAAATCAAACTATATATATAGTAGAATTAAAAGACATAATTAGGTCAGTTTCTCGAATCCTCTCTCTCTGAAATTCCCAATAACACGACCTAGATCTACCACAGTTCCTGAATCGATGGCATCCTTGCAGCGCCTGGTTCTGTCAGGGGCTCAATCTAAAACTCGAGGTTTCGCCCTCTGTAATGGCTTGATTGTTCGCCGAAGTCCGTTCCTGCACCGCCAAATTTCCCAGTCCTCGAAAAATTCAGAAGTTGAACGTTTTGAGGTAACATATATGCCTCTTATAGTTTGGTTTTACATAACATGGGTATTATATGGTTTTACCTTGAAACCTAGGAGGATCATTCGGCATAATACTTTTTTTTGGTATATTACAGGAGGCAATAAAAGGCCTTAGATCCTCCATAAGATCTTTACCGAAAGAGGTCCGCTTCATCTACTTGCAGTTTGTAATTTTCCCCATGTCAGGGTTCACACTCGGAGTTCTTATGTCTGATCGAACTTCTTAATTGCTTATACGGACTGTTTACTTTTCCCTTGGTGGATTTTTAGAATATTTGGTTTTCATGTTATGAATAAGGATGTTAAGTTTTCTTTTGAATGACAAACGAGAATTGTTTTCTTCTGTCACGGAAAAGCCAACAAAAATCAATGGAAGATCAATTGAGTTTACTACTCATAAGGCTTCTCGTCGCCATAAGTAAACAAGCCAAATATCAATCCTTTATTCTCTGCTAAAAACATTATCTTGCTCATCTCTGTCTTATTACCAAAATGACATTTGGTAAAGACTATAGGCTGCGTCAGAAGATATCAAATGCGTTTAGACGGATTAAAGCAAAATAAATTGCCTTTGCCATTAAGTCCATAAAAGAGTATAAAAGATTGTTGTGGAAACGGAGGCCAACATGGGTATGTTTCGGTAATCCACTGTGTTGGGATTTATTGGTTGTCAATACGGTTTGGTTCACTTCTTGGTTTAGTTGTTGAGCTGTCATTAGTTGATATCGTCTCTTATGTTTGTCTGTTTGGTAGAGTAAAGAGATAGACATTGTCTTGTAACCTAATTCCCTATGATACATAAAAGGGATTTAGAGAGTAAGGAACAGAAGGTGAGAGTGAGACCGAGAGAGAAAGAGGGATAAGGGATAACTTGAGAGATCTTGTATTGAGAACAATCTCTAGTGTATTCCGGGCAAGGTCCCGGCGAACTCGTTAAACTCTCGTGTGCTCCTCTTTACTTTCAGCTCTGCATCATCTTCTTTATCTCTGCATCATTTATCAGTTTTACTCTGTCTTATTCTTCTCTCCTAGCAACAATGCTCTGCCTCTGTTCCTAAAACACAAAACAGAGTATTGCATCTTCTTCTTGTGTGTGAAACACATTGAAAGCTTGAACCTTGGAGAGGGTAAAACCTCACACACTGAGTCGCGATCAATAGGCTTCAATGCGAGCAGCACACAAGTATTACTTGGGGGACAAGAGAAAGCGATCAATTGATATGAGAGCTCCAATCTTGGTAAGTTTATGAGCTCTCGAGTAAACATTTCATTTGAACTTGTTTGGCTGGCTAACTCAGGCAACTCCAATTCGCACATTTTCCGCTGCAACGGATCATAGAACTCACAAAAGTTACTCTGTTCTGAAAAATGCACAAGTCATGGAGGCTTGTCTACAATCCGAACCGATGAAGCAGCTTCAAGCCATGACTTTTTTTGTTTTTTTTGGTTTTTTTTGTTTTTCAAGCCATGACTTGCAAACCGCAGAAGCACGAATGTTATCTTTTAAAACAATATTTAACATTATTACTTCCAAAAGATTTAGTGGAAGTTCAGAGAAAGTTAGATTCTTTGGAAGTTCAGAGAAAGTTAGATTCTCTGTTTCTTTGCTATGACTTTTTTTCTCAATCTCAACATCCCTGATTGGACAGAGTATTTTGATCAATAAAAAATTGACATCAGCTTATGCAATATTTATACTGAAAGAGTTATAAAGAAACTCAATTGACACGACAAGAGAGCTATAAACTCAATCTAATTACTGAAATCAAGAAAATATCTTGTGCTCGGAAGATTATATATAATATTCAAAAACAGGAAGATCTGATGTTTCTAAATTGGGAAATGTTAAAATACGACAGAAAAGAGAAGAAAGAGAAAAGAACTCACGAGGAAAGCTTCCTTCTCATTCGGTTAGTCATAGTGATTGATCATTAGAATCTCAACGAACACAAAAGAGGATGAAGCTTTCGTTTATCTTCAATGTGATTGGACCTCTTCGTTTAATTGGCTGTGCTTCCAAATAATTTTTAGTTGGGACATGTACTTTTATGGACATGTATTTATATTTTAACAAAAAATAAAAGAATTGCGACAGAGAATAGTGATAATAAGATAATATACTTAAAATAAACTTTTAATAGTGGGGCTCTCTCTCGTAGGCGATTTTCGGTGAGATTTCCATCTATATTACATGCAATTTCTGATAATATACCCGTAAGAAAAAACATACTAGTAATTTTTCATCCATATTACATGAAATTTCGACTCTACCTTAAATCACACTTCAAACTGCTCAAACCGTCTTGTTTCTTGAGACACTTTATTACCGTCCAGTATACAAACCAATTTCTTGATCAATAAATTTCAAAACAGTTGAATGCAACTGATAACAAATATACAATCAAACCCAACAAACCAAAGCAGTTGCATTTTCCATACTCATTCTACACTACTGCAAAAACATTTGCCACTTTTCTTTCACATAAAACAAAAGCTATTTTTCTGAGGCGCCTCAATCCATATGGTAGTAGAAAATGCATATGGATGATCCTTACTCAATAGTACATCAATAGTACATCTCTTCATCAAATGAGTAATAAAAAAAATGTTTTATATCAATTGGAGCCTTAGAGAAAATGCACATTATTTCTTATCCATGGATAATCAATACTCGTTTCTGTTGAAAACTTGCCTGTAAAATTTGTCAAGCCATAGATTTTATTACTCATATCCTTCCATTTTTGAAGAGTATTTTATACACCAACTTTGGCCTCTCATTACCGAATGTAAAGACACCAAAGCTCACTCCTTTACGATCTGCCAAGAACATTCTCTAACTCATCTCGGTCCTATACATAAAACGGCAGTTGGTAAGATTAGGCTGAGTAACAAAGAAGATACCAAATGGGTCTTATCATTGTCGAAAGGTGTAGCTGACCCAGGAAAGTTTTTTTACGGGGGTCAAAACATTAGAAGATAAATATTAAGATAAAAACTGTCTCAAATAAAGAAAAGGTTCTACAAAACTACCTTACGATCTTTCAAATCTTGAAATCCTTTTATCATAGTCTCATTCGTAATAGTTCTGAATAGATCTTTCACCACAAAATAAACTAAGGAGTCATTCAAAAATTGATCTCCAATCAGATTGCGTGCATGTGTCTTCACCATCTTCATTGCTGAAAAAATCTCTCAAGTCTCAACAGTTGCAACAACAACATGTAGAATCAAAACCAACTTCAGAAACCTATAAACAAAAGGATGTGATATATGCTTTCTTGTTCCCACCAACATCTTAGCAAGTTCTCCCAAATTATTTAAATGAGTAAATCTTTCATCATTTTGAACACTATCAATGTAGATATCTAATTGCTGCTCAAGAGATATGCATTCTCCATGACTAAAATCATCTGGGTGGAACTTAGATAATCTCATCAAATTTGAGTGGTCAAACTGAGAGACCGAATCGATGGGAGATAAAGAACCAGTGCAAGTAAGCAATTTAGTGCTTACCGCATTAAAGTGATCACTAAAATCCTGAAGCTGCAAATCCAAAACAGAATATAAGAGCATGTACATTAGTAGATACTCACATGAGTATCTCAAAAAATGAAAAATAATAATTTAAATAAAAATAAAAAATTGATGAATAAAAAAGTGACATGTGTAATAAGGATATCTAGCACTATTGCAAAATTATCTCATTTGAGATACTTTTGCAATAATGTTAGATACTTGTACACATGTCATTTTGTATTCATCAACTTTTTTATTTGTTTTAAACTATTATTTTTAATATTTTGAGATACCCATGTGGGTATTTACTAATGTAAATGCTGTAACTACTAATGTACATGCTCTAAGCAATTGACTTTGAAGTAATGCATATTTGTTACTTCTGTTTGTTTTCTCAGCCTCCTTGAGTCAACAAACTCCACTTCCATGTCAAGCTTTTCAATTCCATGCTTCTCACAAAAGGAAAATATTTTAATCATCATAGCATTCCATCCATCATCCCTAAATTGTTGCAGCGGTCTCTCAGTTGGTTTCACCAGTGACATAACATTTTAAATATCTTAATCTATTCTTTGCAAAGCCATTGACAAGTTATTTGTGAGTCCCAGAAGATGTATCATCATTTGCAAAAATAATGCAAAATCAAAGCTTTGAAGTAATTGAAAATACCATGTGCTTGACATCTTTTCGAGTCTTCTACTCCTTTATTCTGAATATACTCAAGCATACTCACTATTAAAGAAAATAACTCAACTAAACGCAAAAGAGTTCTATAACGAGAACTCCAACAGGTATTTCCTAGTCTTTGAATATAAACATTTTGATTTAACCCTGTTCCAGTAATGATTTCACCATCATTAATTCCTTTCTCGATCATTTTTTTTAACCTCCTGAATCATATCTTTCTTTTTGCATGAACCTCCCATCACATTCAACAACAAGGAAACCATATAAAAAAATCTCCAACATCAAAATGCCTTGTGCTACAACTAAAACAACAAGTTGAAGTTGATGGGCAAAGTAATGGACATAATAAGCTGTTGTACTTTCCTTTGAAATAAATGAACGTAGCTCATTAAATTCACCATTCATATAATTTTCTCCATCATAACCTTGTCCTCTCATTATGTTAGAAGTTCTTTGGCTTCTAATTCATGTCTATATACTCTGTTTTTACATCATCGAGTGATTTCTTTGCCAAGACAGATGCCGGTGATCCCAAAGTGCACCAAGCTAAAGAGATCCACACACGTTTTGCCACTAAATAGATCTGTTCACTACAAGAAAATGACTTTTTGAGCATTCGAATAATGCAGTCTAATGATTCGATAGCGTTCTTAGTAGCTCCCTCTCATCGCCCATCATTATAGGTCAAAGACGTTACATAGCGAATTTTCTTTCTGCTATCGTACTCCTAGTTATTATAGAGCAATCTTTGATGCAATATTATATACTCCTACAATAGCAAACATATATTTTGATATTAATAGGTGCATTCACAGCATTTTCTAATTGTTAATAGCATATTATTATTTTTTGCATTTTAAACATTTATTTATTGTCTCTAAAATATATTGAATGAAAAAAGGTCACATTTTATTTTATTATATGAAATTATGATACCAAAGACCTAAAGTGAAAGTACACAATTAAAGGATCAGTTAATACGAAATAGTCTAAAAAACCCTTCTTCGTCGTTCTGAGCTTCTCTTATTCTTCTTATTACTCTTTGAAGAAAACTTGTCAAATCCTCTTTGAAGATAACTTGTCGAATCCAGCCATGGCAAGTGAATGAGCAGGTTTTTCTCCAAAAATATAAAGAAGTACATAGTCCTCTGCAAGCAAAGAACACATCAACTGGAAAAAAAAAAGAGGTCCTCTTAGGTGATGTTATCTTGAAATAGTAAGAACACAAATTTATTGTGCTATTACCACAAAAAATGTAGTCGCAACATCAGATGCCAATTCATTTAAAGCACCTTCTCCACTTCACAGCTTGCAAGGTCACATTGCTCCCACAAGAAGAATTAGGACATTGGTAAGATCAGAGGTTGAAGATATGTTGAGTAATACCACTTTGGTTCCCAACCCGAACTGAGAAAATGAAAAGTGAGTTAAGAATGAAAGGTTGTTAGTTAATGTAATGTAGTTGTTCTAACAGTGTTGTAGTAGTACTTCTGGGGTTTCTTGTAAGAGTAAACTAAGTTTAGAGTTAAGTGGGAGTTGTTGGGTAGTTGTTAATAGAGTTGCTGTTGCAATCTCTTTATATGTGAGTGTTTGTATTGTAGTAAAACTATGGAGTTTCTTCTAATGTCTCCTGTCTCTCTAACTCTCAAAAGCAAACAGAAACTCAAAACAAAACAGAGAAATGCAGAGAAACTTATCAAGTAATCAAGGCTTTTAGTTCAACAAGATAAGATGGAGTGTGGTGCAAAGAGTATGTTCCCTTTACGACTCATAAACATAGTAGCACTGTTGGGATTTGAACAAACTTGTTCAGACTGAATGAGCAGACCAGCAAGGGCTTCCATAGCAAAAACTGTTAGGATCTGATCAAAGCATTAATAAGAGTTAGTGGGTTTTTCAGTTTAAGTTTTCAATTAATAAGTTGCAGAGTGGGGAGAGTTGTGCTTGACTCTTTAGCTTTTGTCTTTTTTAACTTTCGACCGTTTTTGTTTCACGTTGTATTCAAGTATCTTTCTATATAAGAAGCAAGTCTGTTTCTCTTTTGATATATCAGAAAAGCTTTGACCAAACAGCTTTTCTTTTGTTGAACCATTGTTAAGAATTGGTATCAGAGACTTCTTCACTAAGGAGGCTAGAGTGAGTTAAGAGAGGAGTGAAAGAACGAAAGATTCTGATGGGAGAAAATAGCAGTATGAAAGGGTTCGTTGTTCCTGCTATACCACAGTTTGATGGTCACTATGATCATTGGGAGCGTTTGATGGAGAATTTCATTCGATCTAAAGAGTATTGGATCTCATAGAGAATGGGATTAGTAGGGTTGAAGAGTCACCCCTACTGAAGCGCAGAAAAAGGAGATTGAGGAGCAGATGTTAAAAGATCTAAAGCTCAAGAATTTTCTCTATCAATCCATCGATAGAGAACTTGTTGATACGATTCTCAACACTGAAACAAGCAAACAAATCTGGGAGAACATAAAGCAGAAATTACAAGGATCCACCAAAGTAAAGAGAGCACAATTACAGGCTTTACGCAAGGAGTATGAGACACTGCAGATGAGAGAAGGTGAAACTGTGAATAGTTACTTTGCAAGAACTCTTTCAATTGCAAAGAAGATGAGAGCCTATGGAGATAACCTTCCGGAGAATGCCATATCGGAGAAGATTCTAAGATCTCTGACCATGAGATTCAATTATGTTGTATGCTATATTGAAGAATCAAACAACTTGGATACACTCACATTGGATGAACTTCAGAGCAGTTTGTTGGTCCAAGAAAACCATATGAAAGGAGATCCTGTAGAAGAAGAGCAGGTTCTAAAAGTTTCATATGAAGGCAGAGGAAGGAGAAGTTTCAGAGGAAATTACAGAGGAGGAAGAGGCCGAGGAAGGAACAATAACATAGCTACCATTGAATGCTTTAAATGTCACAAGTTAGGACATTATCAATCTGAATGTCATACTTGGAACAGTGCTGCAAACTATAATGACCTAAATGAGAAAGAAGAGCTTCTACTTATGGCTTTTGTAGAAGAAGAAGGAGTAAGGCGTGACCATGTGTGGTTTTTGGATTCAGGGTGGTCAAACCATATGACAGGAGATGGAAGCTGGTTCACAAACTTGGATGAGAAGCTCATGCACACGATGAAACTAGGAAATAATTCAAGGATGAGAGTACAAGGTCAAGGAAGCGTGCAACTGACCTTAAAAGGGAGAAGTCACATAAGATCAAATGTATATTATGTTCCAGATTTAACAACAAATCTACTAAGTCTTGGTCAATTACAAGAAAAGAACTTGGCGATTCTCATAAAAGATGGAAGCTGCAAGGTGTTTCATGAAGATCTAGGATTGATCATACAAAAAACCATGACAGCCAACCGAATGTTTGTTCTCCTAACTAATTCACCAACAGTGTCATGTTTGCAAGTATCTCATGATGAAACAAATTTATGGCATAGAAGACTTGGTCATCTAAATCAATAAGGTTTGCAGATCCTAGCAAAGAAACAAACGGTGGTGGGACTTCCTCAAATCGAAAAATTCAATGAAGTATGTGAAGTGTGTGCAAAAAGGAAGCAGCGTAGAGACACATTTCCTAAACAAGCGACTTGGTGAGCAACTGAGAAGTTACAGCTCATACACACAGATCTATGTGGACCTATTCAGCCTGACACAATCGGAGAAAAGAGTTTCAAGTTGTTGATTGAGAATGAAGCATGGATGAAAATAGGCTGTCTACAAAGTGATCGCGGCGGAGAATTTAACTCTAAGGAGTTTAATAATTGTTGTGCATCTAATGGGATCAAAAGACAACTCACTGCAGCATTCACACCCCAAAAAATGGAGTTGCAGAGAGAAAGAACAGAACCATTATGAATATGGTAAGGTGTTTACTTATTGAGAAGAGCATGCCTAAAAGATTTTGGGGCAAAGCTGCGAGTTGGAAAACTCACATCCTGAATAGATGCCTCACTTTGGAATTGAAAGACAAAACTCCACAATAATGTTGGACTGGAGTTAAACCTAAGGTTGAGCATTTTAAGGTGTTCAGGTGCATTGGATACGCTCATGTTCCAAGTCAAAAACGAGTGAAGCTTGATGATAAAGGTCATAAATGCATATTTTTGGTGTTAGTGAAGGCTCCAAAGCATATAAGATGTTTGATGAAGAACAAGAGTGGAACTGGGAATGAAGCTCAGATGAAGAAGCAAGTGACGTGTTGGTGTTTCTGGAGGAAGAACCAAATGCAGAAAATATGGAGAGAGTTGAAACTGATGATAAGAACACGCCAAGAGGAGAAGAAATTTCTGAAACTGAAGCAGGAGAAGAAGAGCTGAATAATAACTCAACAGTTCAAAAAATTCGACAGGGAGTAAGGAAAAGAGTTCCACCAGCTTATCTACAAGATTGTGTAAGAGGTGATGGGTCCACTGATGAAGAAGATGAGTTGCAGTTTATGGCTCTGTTTGTTACTCAAGACGATCCTCTTACTTTTTGGGAGGCATCTGAAGAAAAGAAATGGAGGGAAGCAATGGATGCTGAGATCAAATCAGTTGAAAAGAATGAAACGTGGGAGCTAGTTGAGTTACTGGAGGGAATGAAAAAGATTGGGGTTAAATGGGTGTACAAGACCAAGATGAATGAAAAAGGAGAGGTTAATAAGTTCAAAGCCAGGCTTGTAGCTAAAGGATACTCACAAACATATGGAGTGGACTATGATGAAGTATTTGCGCCTGTGGCACGATGGGACACTATTCGGATGCTGTTAGCAGAAGCAACTAGAAGAAAGTGGAATGTGTATCAGCTTGATGTCAAAAGTGCTTTTCTTCATGGAGATTTGAAAGAAACCGTGTTTGTGGAGCAACCAGAAGGCTATGAAAGGGAAGGTGAGGAGCATAAAGTATACAAGCTTAAGAAAAATCTCTATGGACTTAAACAATCTCCAAGAGCTTGGTACATCAAGATCGAAGAGTATTTTACAAATGAGGGTTTTCAAAAGAGTGAGCTTGAGCATACATTATTCATCAAGAATGAAGCTGGAGGAAGAGTTCTCATCATAAGTTTGTACGTGGATGATCTTATCTTCACAAGAAATGATTTGAAGATGTGTGAAGAGTTTAAAACTTTGATGGAAAAGGAGTTGGAAATGATAGATTTGGGGAAAACGTGTTACTTCTTAGGTGTGGAAGTGGAGCAGTCTGAGAATGGGATATTTCTTTGCCAAAAGAAATATGTGACACGGGTTAAATATAAACCTAGAACTACTCTCTCAAATTAAGAGATCGATTGCAGCACTTAGGGGTCAAATCGATAAGGACTCTGAAAACTCAAGTAATAGATTGAATAGATTTGAATTAAGCTAGATCAATAAATAGAAAACTAAATAAAACAGTGCAATAAACTTAAAGGGGAATAGCAGGATTAAATTCAAGTGATTAAAAGCGCTAGACCTGGGGACATCAATCAGGAAAACTCGGGAAAGTGAAATGGGCAGTTCGTAAATCAGGTCTAAAGTGTTTGTGTGGTTCTTAAATTGGTAACACTAATATGATATCTCATCCAACTCTCGCTGTGACGACATCTATCCTCTAAACAGAAGCAAACCAAATCTTTTTGTGAAATACCAATAAATAGAGTCTCTATGATGTGCGGGTACAATATGTTTATAAAATTCCTAAATCAACTCTCGCTGCGAAAAGGCTGTTTGCTCATCTAATATTGGGTCGGGGTATCAATAGCACTCTCGCGCCTACCAATAATCCCGTGGTACCAGTATTAAGGTGATCAATCTTAAGACTAGTGTGATAATCAATTCCAGATGAAGAACATAATAGATAACCTAACAAGACTATGCCCAATTCAACAATCCTTCATAAACCCTTTTGAAAACCTAGATCTAACAAGGTATATTGATTTCATGTCTGAATAATACTCATAATATCAGATATAAGAAAACAAAGGGAGTACAGAATTCTTCTCTCTACAAAGTTTGAGATCTGAATCTTCTCTCCAATAATCTCCTTGAAACTTACAATAGCTTAGAACTTCTAAAAAACTTAGTGAATGACAAAACTTAGTCTCTGGGACTTCTAAAACATAGTTTAACCTAAAAACACGGTTATGCATGAAGTATAAACTTTGGAAACTTCTGGGGAAAAATTGCAATTCTTAAAACTTGATAAAACTCGAAGGCATCACTAACGTC
>OY743221.1:18034667-18060374 GCA_963555745.1 Cardamine flexuosa | reverse complement strand
TTCACACCATGCCCAGCCAAGTTCCACCCAATTCCCGTTTGTCCAAATCTTTGATCTCGAGCTGTCTTGAGAGTTTCCCGGTTCATTTGTACAATTCGTGAATCCACAACTGTCTGTTGAACCGTATTTCACAACCAACAAAACGTATCACTCCCGGAACTCACTGTAAGTTTTTGTGAAACCCCAAATTCCATGGGCCCCACAAGTAAGTTTCCCTTCCTTTTCAAAAAACCCAACCTTTTTAGGTTAAAACATGTTTTTATATTGAAAAGAGGATTTTAAAGATTCAAGAAGCTTTTTATCATCTCTCCAAGTCCATTAGGAGATATATCACTTTGAATCCAAACTTTTCAAAATTAGGGTTTTTAGAAATTAATTGGAAATTCCATTACTCAATCATTAAGAGATCACAAATATCTTATCACATTCATCAAACACCGAGGTATGTTCTCTAAATTCTTATTTTCTCTTTGAGCGTTCAAAAGAGGTATTTCTAGATTCTCTTGATTCATTGACTTTTGTTACTAGGAAGTGATAGAGAACTTATAGATTAGCCTCTAGGTTATCTAAGAACCGATTTTTGTGATGTATTGTGGATAGAATTTGATTTTTCTTTGCTAAAATTTTGTGACCTTAGGGAAAAACGGAATTAATGATGCAATTGTTTAGGAATTGAACTTTTTAGACACCATTCACACTTGATAAGAGAACTTAGAATGATTTTTCACTTAGCATTGCTTTGAACTTGATTTAGGATGCAAATTTTGTGAAGGTCACCATTGAATCCAAAAATTTGAACATGAGTTTTAATATCTTGGTTTATAATATTGAACATACACGTGTCTATTTCAATCTCCATTGTTATATCTCATATGTAATAGATTGAAATATATTTCTCACTGAGCCTCCTTGCTAACTTGTATCACTCTCTTTTGTTCTAGGTACCAAACAATGGACACTAGATCCTCTAAGAAGAAATTTTGGACCATCACTAGTGATGAAATGAGGACTAAGATGGTACATGACAAAGCAACACATGAGAACAAAGGCAAAATAATTGTTGATGAAGGCGCAAACTCTAAGGACAAGAGTGATGAGATTCAAGATGATAGTGATTATGATACGCCAATCATGCTATGTGTACCACACCATCTTAGAGCTGGAGTAGCTCACCGCTTACAACAAAGATGTCAGAAGAAGGAGCTGCCTTTGACCTTTGTTGGAAAGAAGATGACGAGAGTCTTGATTATCACACACCACTCTATGAGTTCAAGCTTTTACCCACCTTGAGAGTTGAATACACATCCTTGCATGCTCTTGGATTAGCAAGAGATGTTGAATGGATGTTGAATGCTCTAGGACTCAGCACTTTCCTAGCATCTACTCGCCAAGAAATCTATGAAGAAGAGACAAGGCAATTCCTGGCCACAGTCACACTAGCATATCCGTACACAAAATCCCCATTGGCGCGAGATGGGAAACTCTTCTTCATCATCAATGATGAGCACCACCACATCTCCATTCATGATCTTGGGAATGCACTTGGATTTGAATTCTAAGATGCTATCAAGTTTGGACAAGTTGATACCAATGCTTATTGGTCAAGCTTTGGACAAGGAAGTTTTGATAGTAGAAAGACCAAGGCTGCCTCACTATCACACCCATCGATCTGGTATGCACACAAGCTTCTCGCCATCACTCTCTTCTCACACACAGCCTAGAACAATGTGATTAGTGATGAGCTCAATATCTTGAGCATCCCTTTTGTTGAGCATCCACGGAGAGCCAACTATGCTGCCCTCCTAGCCAAGAGACTTGTGAAGATCAAGCATGATGCTATCACAAGTAAAGACAAGCAAGCTTGCATAAGGTTTGGAGGAGTCATCACTACCATCCTTAAGACCGCTGGAGTCAACCTCGCGGACCGTCCTCACACAATCAAGGACAACCATTTGGACCTTGCAAAGCTTGAGAAGATGAAGATACTTGAAGGAGCACGAATCAACCCTGACAAGATTGGATATAAGTACCATTCTCCACCGTATGCCACAAACACCATACTACTTCCTAGCCCTTCTGTTCCATGCCTTAGAGACGGCATCACGAGTTGGTACCTTTTTACGAGTGAATATCACTCATCTCTTCCCGAAGACTGTCTACCACTCACTCTTGGTAAGTTCACCAAGGCTAAGATGATTGCTTCCTTTGCTTCTCACCACGTCATACGCAACCCTCCGGGGAGTGACACCACTACTCTTGAGGAGGAGAGAGCATTACGGATTGCAGCAGAGCAGCAGCTAGCAGAGTACCTTGCAGCCACTATACTTGCGGAGAGGAGTACCTAAGATCCCGAACACTATGATTACTCCACCACCGAGCACCAGAACCTCCTGAGAAGTTAAAGGTTCACTCGTTTTATCTCTATCTTTTATGCATTTCATTTTTATATCTTTTTATTTTTGCTGTTCACATTGGGGGTAGTGTGATTCAAGTCTGGGGGATTTTATCCGTTTATTTACGCATTTTTATTTCTCTTGAGTCATTTTGATGTCTTATTATTCGATTATATGCGGTTTTATTGAGTCGAGTTTGTAGGAAACTATGACCCTATCATATGATGATTTTGACTTAAAGTATGTTCTGATTCATTCCCTGAGGACAAGGTTTGCAGGATTCACTAATAAACGGACAACACCTAGAAACTCACCGCTGGACCTTTCTCCCTGAAGTCTCATCCTACGGAGAGCGCGGATGGAACGGACGTCAACTCCACTCTATTTGAACCATAATCTTGACTTCAATTATTTCTCATGAGTGCATTAGATCGGGGAAACAAGCAGCACATTCAGGGCTTCTTATCCCTTTTACCACCCTTTGCTGATCCTGAATATCCACTCATTTTTAGTGGTTTACCCTTACACCATATATTTCTTTTCAGACCTCTCACCAATCTCTTTTTTTATCTCGTTGGTAGATATGCGTAGAAACGCGAGCGAGAAATGTCCGACACAGTTTTCCAACCACTTGAATATGGAGAGCTTGAAGGAATCAAAGAAGAGATAGAGAGAGAGAGTCACGATTTGGTCTACACAACCATACAACTCAGAATCAACAAGAAAAGGTACTCATATCTTGTTCTTGAGACTTGTAAATTTATGTACCGTTTCCCCTTTCACCAAAAAGAAAATAAAAAAAAAAAGAAAAGAAAAGAAAAGAAAAGAAAAGAAAAAGAAAAAGAAAAAGAAAAGAACAGAAAGGAAAGGAAATGGTTGTAAAATAATCTCATAAGCACAGGAAATCCCAAGAAGAAGGTTACGAAGAAAAGAAGTTATGAAGATGGTGCAAAGAACCCCACAGAAACATCTAAGTCTGGGGGAACCAGAAGAAGAAAAGTAGTAAAGGAACAAGGTTTTGACATGGAGAAATGGTTGGAAGCTGTGAACATCAATGGGTTCATACTCTCTTGCGGTTCTGCAACATAGCTACCCTCCGAAATCACAGTACACTCTAAACACTTGAAACTACACTTAAACACCAAAAGCATTTTTATACCAAGCATCGTCTACCCCCAATGATGCTCCCTCTTGAGAAATTCATCCCACCTTTAATGAATGTTAAGGAGTTGACTGAAGTGAATTCCAAAGTCTCTGGACGGTTTGCGATGGAAGGATCAGAGATTGAAAATGTTGTGAGTCTATAGTGAGAAAGTTTTGACTGAGAATCCATGTACTAACACGTATGCAGGTCATCTATTATGAACATCGTCTCTGATCATGGGAGAGTTTTCGCAATTTTCAAACCTCTCCACCAGTCTTGAAATCCTATTTGCTTGAGGACAAGCAAAACCTTAAGTCTGGGGAGTTGATATACTCGTATTTTTGCCTATATTTCATATGTTTTTGGCAGGGAAATCATGAAGAAACAAGAGATTATGGAAGCTTTATGACCACATTCCACCATTTACACTTCCCAAAGACATTTGGGAGTTTTGGAGCAAAAAGGACCCAAAGGCAAGCAAAACATGTTTTAAGGAAGTTTCAGAGCATCTGAAATTGGGCAACATTTTAAGACCTTCCCATGAGAAAATTTTGGAGTTCTCTATATCCATGGAAAGCTAGAAGAGTCAAGATTTACCTCGGACAAGAATCGAAGCAATCCATTCAGCCTTTTGGAAGATGCAACCCGAAAGTGAAGGCATGTCCACCTCGGTCACAAGGCCCGTGACCGAGGTTAGCCCTCTTATAGACCTCGGGCACTACCCCTAGTGACCGGTGCCGACTTACCCCTACCTTAGGACCTCAGTCCATGACCAGGATCGGCCCATTGCCTTCACACTTATCAAAATGACATAGTTTTGGATGCCTCTTGACCTAATCTCGTGGAGAAGCCATTCTTAGAGTTTTGGAAACCCTAAGCAAGCACAGCCACCCACAAGGAACATCCCTAGGAGTTAGACAAGGAGATTCACGACCTAATTTTGCCACTACCATCGCCGCTTCATCCTCCTTCGTCGCTTCAACCTAGAAGACCAGCTCCTACTTGTTAGAAACCATGGAAACCTTAGATAAACCCTAGACGCCCAACCTCTTAATCATATAGCTTACAAATCAATAATTCACTATGTTTTCATTCATTCATTTGCATTCACTCATTACAAAACCCAAAACAAAACCCCTAATTGCATTGTCTTAGTTAGATATCTTTGCTTGAGTTCAATCCGCGTACTTGTTACTCTCTGTAAGATTGATATCTTAAGTACTACTACTGATTTGCTGTGCACTTGCAGTTCATTTATTGTGTGGTTTCCTTGAGGAAAACTTACAACACATCAGTGATCCCTTGGTTCCCATGCATTCATCCTTGGAATCTCCATACTCCTTGCAGCCATAACACTGAGTCCCTTTCTTCTTAAGAGTAGGACTGTCCTCTTTGAAGTGATCAGTCCTTTGACATTCATGACACTTTTGCTCAGATCTTCATGATCCTCTCTCTTGTTCACCAGATGTAGGTTTATCGAAGGATTTTCGACCACCACGATCAAACTTTTTCATGGTTCTGTTGAATTTCTTCACGATCAAACTCATTAAGTTTTCCAACCCCTTGATTTTGAGTTTGTCATCTGAAAATGTTAAGGCAATACCCCTCTGACTACTTACTCCATGTGTATTTATTTCTAAATCCAGTTCATGAGCCTTGATCATTCCAATCACTTCTCATTATGTCATATTTTCAGTGTCAAGTGCAACATTCATAGTAGACATATGAGCTTCATATTTCTTTGGAAGACACCTCAGAAATTTCCTAACAAACTTTTTTTCCTTGTACTTCTTACCAAGAACATTAGCCTCACTAGCAATTGCACTCAGTTTAGAACTGAAAACCGCTAAATGTTCATCCTCTTCCATTCGAATGTTCTCAAAATTGGTAGGCAGTGCATCAAGCCTACTTCTACGAACATTGGTGGTTCCTTCATAATATAATTGCAAGGTGTTCCACAATTATTTTTTATTTGCTCAATCCTGGATCTGCTTGAACTGATCACCATTAAGAGAGTCATGTATGGTAGAGATTGCCCAAGAATTAATCTTGGACATCCTCTTCTCGTTGTCTGTCCACAGGTTCTTCTTCGTAGTAACCATTTTTCCACCATCACCTTTTGCAGTTGGTTCATCCCATCCTTCCTCAACTGCAGTCCAAGCATCCTTATTGATACTTCAAATGGCGTATCTCATCTTCACTTTCCAGTGTCCATATTTTGTGTCTTCCAGCATGATCTGTTTCATTAGTCCATGTGTTGAGTCCATCCTTCGTCACAGGATCCTCACATGTTGTTGAGTAACAACTTGGTTCAAATGCCTGCTCTTATACCACCTGAAATTCCTAGATAGATCTCAATAACACGCAAGAAACACTTGTCGAAACAAACAAGCTTATGTTTCACTTTTATTAGAAAGCTCTCAAGATGTTCACACACTCTTGTTGGTTTTACAGACTTATGTACTGCCCTTCTTAATCTAAAACCTATGATTTCTGACAGACTCTCTCAATATCATTAAAATTTTTGCTAGGTCAGGCAATTTTTCTCTCAAAACGGCTGATCTCCACATATGGTGTTTGTTTGCATTGAAGATTTTCATTGTAGAAAAAACAGAATTTGATTGACAAACAACACATATCTCGATAAACCAAAGAGGAGGCACATATCTAATACTAGAAAAGTGAGCATTTTATTAAAGTTAAAAGAGAAGAGAAAACAAAACAAATAACATAGAAGCAGCTGGAACCGCAGACAAGTGTAGGCGGTTCTAAACACATGCAAGGGAAGAGGCACTTTCTCTCTTGATGATTTTTTGCAGGTGCATAAGATATCTTTGAGATTATTTATTATAATATAGATTATTAACTATCTCATTATTCAATTCCTGCCGAAACAAAATTATTAACCCTTATGGAAAATGAGTTAATGATCTTATTTTAGAAACTAAAAGGTCCGTATGCAAAAATTTTGGGATATAATTATTGCTTTAACAAATATGTAGAGTTTTGGGATATAATTATTGCTTTAACAAATATATGTAGGGTTTTGTGCAAATAATCCATCGAGCTTTTTTTTGTGGCAAGATTAACCCTCACCCAAAAATTGTGGAAGTCAATCCTATGAACTCAAAAGTCACCCACAATATAGCCATTGCATATATTGCTGATGTGGTACCGTCATCTTCTGTTACAAAACTAACGGATGTCTCAAAACGACGTCGTCTTAAATATAAAAAACAAAATTATATTTTTTTAAAAATATTGGTAATGTTGTTCTTTATTATGAGATAGTGAAGGTACTTAATTAACAAATTGTTTTCAATAAAAAAAAAACAAATAGCCATCTCACGTGAATAATAATGAAATCCATGAAAACAGTTGTTATGAATCACACTCATCATATCACATTCTGAAAACAGATATAGAGTCATTGGAAAATTTTATTCCAAAACAGATATGGGTCTCAGGCAGCACTTCTTGTCTTCAAATTTGAGATCTAGTGACTGAGAATTTAACACCAAAGGAGAAAATCAATTCAAGGAAAAAAACAAAGATCTTCTTGTGATTCGAACAGTAAGCTTCTTAAATCTTTGCTCTGTAGAATGGCTCACATTTACAAAAAAAATTATATGTATTATAAGATCTGTGAAACTGGGAATGATTCGGGTACAGCTTGAGTGAAACTGGGAATCAATCTGCTATCATCGTTGTCTTCTCTGTTTCTAATTACGATATGATCAAATCATAACCAGTAGAGCTACTCTCTCAAATTAAGAGATCACTGCAGAACTTAGGGTTCAAAATCCACAAAAACTCTGAAGTTCACACAATAGATATGACATATTTGAAATAAGCTAAAGCAATACAAGTAATGAACATATATCAATGCAAAGTAATAACTAAGATGATTGTAGGGTGTAAATTCAATAAGAGAATGAGCTAGACCTAGGGATATCAATTAGGGAATACTCTGAATAGCAAACTGGACAGTTCAATATATAGGATTCAATGTATGACCGGTTCTTAAACTCATAACACAACTATATGGTCATCCAACTCTTGTTGTAATGATAAATATACTTTAAACAAAGAAGACCAAATCTTTTTGTGAATCCTATTGAATGAAGTATGAGTTAATGTCAAGTATGATATGTTCACAGAATCCCTACACCAAATCTCTTTGCGAGGAGGCTATTTGTTCATCTAAGATTAGTTCAAGATATTAAAACACTCTCATGCATATTAATTATCCTATGATGCTAGATACTAGGTGATCAATCCAGTTCTAGTATAGATTCAAATCAAGATGAAGAACATTATGAATATCTTAATATGTTTATGTCTAATTCAACAATTCATCATAAACCCTTGAAACCACTAGATCTAACAGGGAGATTACTCAGACATAATCAGGCTAACTTATAAGGCAAGTTCTAGCTTCTATAGCGGTCCTTCCACTTCCACTTTGTTCTAGTCAAATCATAGTCTGAATAATATTCATAAATAAATCAAAAAATAACATGAGTTCAGAATCTTCTTTCTACAAAGGTGAGTTCTGATTCTTCTCTCCAAACTCTCTAGATACAATATCTCTCAATGAACTTGATATAAAAAAAAAACTTAGTCTTCAAATGATTTCTAAAACACAAATATAATCTAAAACACGAAAAGACTTGTATTGCAACTAATTAAAACTCTTGGGGCAAAGTTGCACTTCTTAAATCTTGATAAAACTCGAAGATTTCTGAACTCATGTTATTTTTTCAAATAGATCTTTGTTTATTTTAACGTGACTAGCTAAACAATTTTTTTTTATATTTTAACGTGATTATAAACAGCTCTAGTTTATTGTGCAAAACTAAAGGAATTGAAAACAAAAAATCAGAAAAGTCATGTTGTTTTGTTGTATATAACAAAAAATCATGTTGTTTTAATAAAAACCACAAAAAATATGTTTTTTTGCCTAATAAAAAACATCGTGTAGTTTATCTAAAAAAACGTCATTTGAGACAATCAGGAGTTTCATAACAGAAAATTACTGTGCCACGTAGGCAATAAACGCAATGGCTATATTGCGGGTGACTTTCGAGTTCATAGGATTGACTTGCAGACTTTCGGGTGAGGATTAATCTTGCAAAAATTAGTGCTGGATTCACTTATCATATATTTGAACCTATCGTGACTGCTGAGTGCTGACCAGAAAGGAAAACGAGTGCTGATCAGAGAGGAAAACACAATCTCCAATCAAGAATGATGAATCCAAGGTAATTTCCTTTAGCTTAATTCGTTTGATGTTTATCTCTTTCATTAAATTTGGGGGAATCTGAATTATTTTTCAAAATTTAGTATAACAATTCTGAGCAAGTATATATGGGACCTATAGTGAGATCCGTATAATTAGGGCTTTTAAGACCCGACGTTTCAGTAATGGGTTTTCATCTTCTATCGCTTTCATGGCTTTGATTTTCTTAACCATTTACCATATTAAAATGTAGAATGTAATATATATAATATCTAATTTTATTGATATGATGTTTTAGTTAGGTTTTTTAATACCCGATGTTTCAGTAAATGGGTTTTATCTTCTATCCTTTTCGTTTGTTTGGTTTTCTAAAAAGTAAAAGGTAATCATATCAAATGTAGAAATCTGATATATATATATATATAATAATAATTTTATTGATATGATGTTTAATTAGGTCTTTTAGGACTCGATGTTTCAGTAATGAATTTTATCTTCTATCGCTTTCCTTTGTTTGATTTTCTAAAAAAACTTATCATATTAAATGTAAAATCTACAGTAATATATATCATTTATTGATCTGTGTTTAGTTAGGGCTTTTGAGCCCCGATGTTTCAGTAATGTGCAAATTCTAGTTATGTTGCATATCACAATAGCCACTGACTCCTTCAAATGATAACTTTCAGTTTGGGATTTTTTTTAAATACCATAGTTTGTGATATTTCATGCCTTATGACTAAAAAAGCAAATGCATGAGTTTATATCTTTCAATTTTATTTTTCTTTTAATTTGTTGATTCAAACTAAATATATATATATGTAGGTTGAACGGAGATCTCAATAACAAGGGTTGGGAGAAAAAGAAGAGCTTCACTTTTGCCGACCTCCCAACAAGCATTTTGAAACTAATAATGATATATCTTGCGTTAAAAAATAACATATGTGCATCCGTTGTATGCAAAGCATGGCGTGAGGCTGCCAAATTTGTTCAGGTTGTGGGAAAGCATCCATGGGTTATCTCATTGCCTAAATATGGTAACTTGATTAATCTCTTTGATCTGTTGCAGCGGAAGCTGTATACACTGACTTTGCCTAGGCAGCTTTTTAGAACCGAAGTCTGTTACTCCAAAGACGGATGGTTGATTATGCGGCAGATATCCTGTTTTTTGAAAATTTTCTTCTTCAAACCTTTTACTCGGGAGCTCATAAGCTTGCCAAGTTTCAAGTTCCAAATTCCAAGTTTCAAGTTCTTGACAATTGCTTTCTCTTCTGCCCCTACATCGGGTACTTGTACGGTTATAGCCTTGACGTCTCTTACAAGTCATATCGGCTTTTTCTATCCTGGAGCAACTGAATGGAGTTATATGGATATTAATTTCCCTCGTGAATTTTTCCCTGTTGGGCATAGCAACATTGTCTACTCGAATGGCCACTTCTATTGCTTCTACAAGATCGGTGGTTTACTTGACTTTGATGTATCTTCTCGCACAGTTACTTTTCAACTACGGGATGAATACATGAGCCCTTAGTTTCAGAACAATGAAGGGATGTCTCATCGAAGGGTAATTTATTTGATGGAGCATAGTGGATAGTTCTTTGTCATTCATATATGTGGTACCGCCGCAGCACTGGTGTATAAAATAGTCTCTTCAAAATGGGAGGAGATGACTGGTACAAGTCTTGATGGCTTGGCAATTTTTGCGAGTCTCCACTCTTCAGAGACAAGAATGGATGTCCCAAGGATGGGAAACAGTGTGAACTTCTCTAAGTTTAGTTTACGTGCGGAGAGATGTTTATCCTACTCCATTGATAAAGGCAGGTACTATCCGCGTAAGCGGCTTCGTATTCCAAAAAACTCATGCAGCTCGCTGCAATGCCCTCGTAGGAATATTTGGATCGAGCCACTGTCTGAGAACCTCTTGGATTTTATGTGCAAGGCTAAGGAAACGGATGTCATTCAAGGTAACTTCATTGCGCTTTGAAACTTTGAGATTTTGGGCTATGTCAAATTTTATTTTGTTTCAACCAGCTTAAAAATTAGAACTTTTGTTTACTTCCTTCAAATACAATGTGCTGTTTGGGATACATTTCTTTACAACATTGCCATAAAACTGATATTAAAGATGTCATTGATGTTATTCGTTTAACTAAGTTGATATCATTCTCAAAAGTCTCATATTCTCAAAATTAAGTTGATACATGGAGAGAAAGACTTCCCCATGGGATTAATCGGATTTTGGCCTAAATTCACCCAATTTTATCAATAAATAACGACGGCCTTCATAAACGAAAGCAGAAAGACATCGACCTATATATTAATACAAAACTAGGTGATCCAAACCAAAATCCGACTAATCGTAGGAGTAATTTTTTAAACAGTATAATATATAAACTTAGTATTCAATCTAATATATGTACCATATATTATAAAGAGTATTTCTATATCATATGTTAGAGAAGAATTACAGAGCTATAATGTTTTATTAAATATAATACACGTAACCCATATATCAAATACACAAAGCAGTGATATCATTCTAAAAACTATACTTTTTTTTTTAACATTAGCTAAATGTGGTAGTGTGACCTCCATACAACTACTCCACGGAAGAAAAATGTTCCATGCCACTGAGGTCAATAATATAATGTAGTCATCTTTGGACACATTTTTTTTTATAAAGTTTGAATTTCTTTTACCAAAATGGAACTTGAGTTGTTTACAAGAGCGTGGAGTTTAGGGGCTAAAAAAATAATTAAAGACACCCATCTTAGCTAAATGCATCAGATTGATACTTACACATAAAAGTGAATCAGTCGACGAGCTAGCATAATGTCGTCTACATTCCGATCACTATGGCCAAATTGGAAAAAATAAAACCCTATCTTGATTTGTTAGTTGACCTGCATATTAAAGTAAACACCACCAAACAAACAAAAATTTAAAACCTATAAAACTGAGACGTTCTAAAAAAACCTATACTACAGGCCCCTCCGTTTCAACATCTTCTCCTCCTTTATCTTCTCTGCCATAAACGGACGATGATGATGGATTTTTAGAGTCAGTACCGGTTCAGCCACCAGTACCTACGACTCCTTCGGTGGTGAATGATATAGGTCTGGTTACTCCTCCTTAAGATACTCCGGTGATCTTTTCCAGTCCTCCATTGTCGACACCTTCGCTTAACCGAGTACGTAATACTTTGCCTACGCGAACGTCGGTTATTTCAACTATTCCTAGGTGTTTGTTTGATGAACTAGATGAAGATATTTCTTCTTCTACAATGGAAGACATTCCTATGGGAAAAGGATGTAGAGAAAAATTTCCTTCAACAAGATTAAAGGAATATGTGACTAATACGGATTGTCATGGGTCTGATAGTGATTTTGTGGACTCATCGTGGTACCCAATTGATTCTTACATTACTTGTGATCAATTCTCTGAGTCTCATCAAGCTTTTCTGGTCGCTATCACTGCAGGACGTATTCCAAAGACATATGCTGAAGCTTTTGAGGATGAAAGGTGGCGTTCTGCGGTACGCGGAGAGATTGATGCTCTAGAAGAACAAGGGACATGGACCAACGAAACATTGCCTCAAGGGAAGAAAGCTCTTGGGTGTAAGTGGGTTTTCACTACTAAGTATCGATCTGATGGTTCAATTGAATGATAGAAGGCAGGTAATAAGCAAACCGAAGGCATTCACTACAAGAAAACCACCGTAAATCCGACGGACTTTCCAACGGATTTAACTCTGTCTGATATTTCAGACGGATAAAAGACGATATTCCGATCAACGCTATCCACCGGAACTCCGTCAAAAATGTCCGACGGATTCCAACAGAAATATATCCATCAAACTCCGTCGGACATACATGAGGCCGTCTGAAATCCGTCGAAAAGATTGAACAATGAAATAGCCGTTAAATAGCTCTTCGTATTTTGTATATCGTAACAGATTTCAGACGGCTTACCGACGGATATCCGACAAATTTCCGACGGGTTGGCATTCATCGGAAAACCGTCAGTTCGTTTGATCATTAATATAGCCGTTATATAGCCGTTTGAACATATCGACGGGTTACTGACGGATTTCTGATGGCTTGCGTATTTATATATATGTTTTCACCAGAGATTCACAACACAATTTCTTTCTTTAACCATAATTTATGAAAAATGTATTCTTTTAGAAATTTTCGATCACGGATTGACCAACCAATGATGGATCCGGAGTCAAACTTATTGACGGATGAGTATGCTCGAAGGCTATATGAATTCATGGATATTTCCGTAAATCAAGCAGGAGCAGAAAAACCTCGTAAGTTAAAATTTCCATGTTCTTTGTGTGTTAATTCATGTAATATTAACATTGAGATAGTTTGGAAACATTTGTATTCCAATGGGTTTATGTCGGGTTACAAAGTCTGGTATTTACATGGGGAAAGAGATTATGATTATGGTAGTACTACTCTACCATATCTTTTAGTAGCTTAGGAGAACATAGAACGGAAATAGATTTTGGTGTAGGTACTGTAGAGATGGTGAATGATGCTATTAGAGAGAATATGCAGTCGACATCTGTAGAAGGAGATAGGGTTGAAGAACCAAATGTAGAAGCACAAAGATTTTTTGATATGTTAGACGCAGCGAAACAGCCGCTATATAGTGGTTGTAGAGAAGGTCATTCACCTTTATCATCGGCTTGTAGAATGATGACCATTAAGACAGACTTCAATTTGGCAGAAGAATGTGTTGATGCGATAACAGATTTTGTGAAAGATATTTTGCCTGAAGATAATCTGTTACCAGCATCGTACTATGAGGTACATAAACTTGTAGCTGGTCTTGGTTTACCGTATCAGGTGATATCTGTATGCATCAACAACTGTATGATATATTGGCGAGAAGATGAAAATCGCAAAAGATGCAAATTCTGTTGTAAACCACGATATCAGGAAACTAGTGGGAGAGTTCCAATTCCATTTAAACGGATGTGGTATTTACCATTAACAGAAAGGTTGAAGAGGTTATATCAATCCCAACGTACGGCAGAGCAAATGAGATGGCATGCCGAGCATCGACAAGATGGAGAGATTACACATCCTTCAGACGCAGAAGCCTGGAAACATTTCCAAGGACTGTATCCAGATTTTGCGTATGAGCAAAGAAATGTATACCTTGGGTTATGTACTGATGGTTTCAACCCATTTGGAAAGCATGGAAGGCAATATTCGTTGTGGCCCGTTATTGTAACATCTTACAATTTGCCTCCATCTTTGTGCATGCGTAGAGAGTTTTTGTTCCTCTCAATTCTTGTTCCCGGCCCAGAGCATCCGAAGAAATCACTCGATGTATTCCTCCAGCCATTGATCTATGAGTTACAAATGCTTTGGAATCATGGTGTTGAAGCTTATGACGTTTCATGCCGACAGAATTTTAAGATGCTTGCGGTTCTAATGTGGACCATAAGCGATTTCCCAGCTTATGGTATGTTATCTGGATGGACAACGCATGGACGATTATCATGCCCATATTGTCAAGACAACACTGATGCATTTCAATTAAGCCGGGCCGAATCCTTGTCAAAAGACTTCATCCGCTTTGTCCTCCAAATACAACCTGGTAATTTCTAACATTTGTCCTCCAAATGCGTTGTTATAGTCTCAAACTTAGCACAGCTTTATCTTCTCTTTATTAGGTTCCATAAGTCAGGCAATGGGATTTCAACTTTAATCAACAACATGCTAAGTGGGCTATTAAAGCATCCTTACGAGAAATTTGTGATGCTGCCTATACAGGATCAAGATATGTGGTTTAGGATGTTTGCGGTAAGTTATTCTTTTCTTTTGCAGCAAGAGTTTTCTTGGAGCAGAGTTGAGTTTGTGGTTTATTTTTAAGTTGAGTTTTAGTTTTTGTAAATTATTGTTTTCTTTTGCAGCAAGAGTTTTCTTGGAGCAGAGACCTTGGACCAGCTGTTAGAAGAGGTTTTGACAAAAGATGCAGAAGAGTATACTCTAGGAAGATGAACGAGTGGAAGCAGAAGTGGAATCATAGGAAGATTCCCAAGGAATTCACTGGGAACTCAACCTTATGGAATGGATTTACTACTTACTGGAGTCATGAGTTAACTAAAAAAGTCTCCAAAATAGCTTCTAAAAACCGGAGGAGCAACCGAAAGGGTAAAGGTCCATCGACTCACAATTTAGGGGCAATTAGCAAGTCTACTCGGGAAGATCAACTTGTAAGTTTGTTTCATTTTTTTTTTTAATTTACACAAGTCATTTTTATCTCCAATATTAATTGTTTTGTTTTACAGTTTAAAGAAAATGGTGTGAAACCCACATTTCTTAACATGCTGACGGATGCACACACCAACAAGACTACCAAGGAGATTCAATGTCTAGTTGCTCGGGAAATTGTCACCACTGTGGAGAAGCTTGCTGAAGAATATATTCAGTCCCAGCTGGTTGTTGAGGGAACCCCTCCACCTGAGGTCTCACCAGACATGTGGAATGAGTTTGTCATACAAGTAACTACCTTTATCTTTTAAAATTCTTTTTTGTAAAATTATATTTTATATTTCTAATAATTTTACATTTGTTTTATTTCCTAGAGCACTCCTATCACCAAAGGTCGTATTTTTGGGATTCCAAATGAGTATCATCCTTCTCTATCTACTACTACTACTTCCCAGTTTCCTTCAGATGTGGAACAAGAACTTAGACAGGAAATTGCAGAGAAGAAAACCCAACTTGACAACTTGCAAAAATACTTTGACTCATTCAAGAATCAGAGTGAGGAGAAGCACCGAGCTTTGGAGGCACGCATGGAGGCTTACTTTGCCAATATGGCACCTCCATCTTAGAATTTTTATTATTATTTTTTGTTTGTCAAACATATTATCTAACAAGTTTTAGATTTGAAATTTTTTATTTTCATATTAATTATCGATTCTATTTTAATTTTAGTTTTATTTTATCATTTTTATTAAATAAACAAATTAATAACCAAAAATTCTTAATTAATTGTCAGAAAATCCGTTGGTTTCATCAAATCAACATGATGGAATATTACCGTCGGAATTATCTTTGAAATCCGTCAGATAATTAACGGTCAGAAATCCGTTGGAACTAAGGCGTCTGAATAGACTCAATATTCTGTCAGAATATTTTTAGTCGGAAATCCGTCTGAACTATCAACGGCTTATTTTTGTCTGAAATCCATCACAATTTTTGACAGATTTTTGACGGATAATAGGATACCGACTATCTAGATCCGACGGCCATATTCGTCAGAACTCCGTCGGAATATGCATATTCCGATGGATTTCCGACGAATATGGTCGTCTATATTCTGCTGTTTTCTTGTAGTGATTGACTATACAGAGACTTTTGCACCTGTATGTAAGATGGTAATGGTTTGGTCATTTCTGGAAGTATCAGTTTCTCGGGATTGGGAGGTTCACCAAATGGATGTCCATAACGCTTTTCTGCATGGTGATCTCAATGAAGAAGTGTTTATTCATTTTCCACCAGGATTTCGAACTGAAGATAAATCGCAAGTGTGTCATCTCCATAAGTCTTTATACGGCCTCAAGCAGGCTCCTAGATATTGGTTCGCCAAACTAGCTACTGCTTTTAAAGACTATGGTTTCCCTCAATCTATTTCTGATTACTCATTATTTACACTTGCTGATGACAAAGATGATCTCCGACTTCATGTGCTTGTTTATGTGGATGATATTATTATCTCTGGGAGTTCTTTGCCTATTATTCAGGAGTTCAAAGCTTATTTATCTTCCACATTTCACATGAAGGATCTTGGTATATTAAAATATTTCTTGGGTACTGAAGTTGCTCGCAGTTCTACGGGTATGTACTTATGTCAACGGAAGTATGCTCTTCACTTAATATCTGAGACAGGCTTACTCGGTGCGAAACCTGCTTCTCATCTGGTCGAACAGAATCATTCTTTGGCTACTTCACAGAGTGATGATCTTCCTGATCCGTCTCGATATCGTCGTTTGGTCGGAGGACTACTTTATCTTGGCGTTACTCGTCCATAGCTGTCATTTGCAATTCATTTACTAGCTCAGTTTATGCATGCTCCTAAGACCGAACATTGGCAAGATGTACTTTGTGTGGTATGATATTTGAAGAGAAATCCTGGCCAAGGAATTCTGTTACGAACAGGTTTTGATTTTAAGTTGTCTGCATGGTGTGACTCTGATTATGCGGCATGTCCTTTGACTCGACGCTCACTTACGGCTTGGTTTATACAACTTGGTGGTTCTCCTATCTCTTGGAAAACTCAGAAACAAGAAACCGCCTCCAGGTCGTCTACTGAAGCCGAATATAAGGCCATGGGTGAAACGGTTAGTGAACTTCTTTGGCTCCACGAAATGCTTACTACTTTGGGTGTGGATTGTTCCGATTCAATACCTCTTCATTGTGATAATCAGTCTGCGATCCACTTGAGTAAGAATCCAGTGTTCCATGAGCATACTAAACATGTTGACAAGGAATATCATTTTATTCGAGATGAAATACTTCGTGGGGTTATCTACCCAAAACATGTTCCCACAATGCAAAAATTAGCTGATATCCTTACCAAAGCACTTGGCAGACGAGAGTTTGATGATTTTTTTATCAAGTTTGGTATGTGTGACTTGCATACTCCATCTTGAGGGGGGGGGGGTATTGAAGGAGATATGGACTATTATGTAATTAGTATATGAATTTGGTTAAGTTGGGTTATTTACATGTAATTACATTAGGTCAAACTATTTGTATATAAGGCAATGCCTTACGATCTGAATCAATAGGAAAACCTTTATACAGAAATAGGTTTCTTGACACAAATAGAGCAGAGATGCACTTTTATTCCATATCATACTGAGATTCTATGAGCTTCAGACAAATACTGAGATTTTGCTGCATAGGGACGACAAAGTTGCAAATGCCCAAGAATAGTGTAGAGCAGCCATATCAACAAATGCCTTGAAAGAATCTGAAGGGCCCTCATACAAAACAGAAGCATGAAGCTTTCAAGAAGAAGTTATAACTATACACATTTACAATCATTTATGGAAAAAAATCTCTTAGCAACTTCAGTTTTCTTAATGTGCAAATTCTTCTATATTTGGAGCACCAACAACCACATGGACGGATCCTGAGAAGAGATTGCTTAAGTTTATATTTAACATTCTAATCAAACACTAATCACTACAAGAAATTAGTGATATTGCAATACTATAAATTTGTTGCAATATGTCAATATTTTGTTGCAAATATGAGATTGCAATAAAATTGAGACAATATTTATAATGTTACTGTTTGATTGTTGCAAATTTGTATTTATGGCATAAATGTAGCAAAATTTGTAATGAATTTACTTCTTGCAATATATGTAGTATTTATGCAACAATAGTTTTATAGCAAATTTTTCTTATAGCTGCAACACATGAATGCAACTGTTGATTGTTGCAACTTGTTGCTACATAAAAATATGACAAATACTAAGACAAATTTGTAATAATTAGTTTCTTGATATGTGTGTCATAAAAATGCATCATAAAAACTATAACAAATATTGCTGCAATTTTTTTATTGTTATATTTTTAAATCCATTTTGCAGATATTTTATTAGTCATAATTTCATTGCGTTTTTTTTGTAGAAATTTAGTTTGTTTTGCAAAATTAATCTTCATCACAACAGATTTTTTTTTCTCACATGATTTATTGGAAACAAATACTTCTTTCTCTAATGACATCACCAACAAGAATTTGTAAGATATGCTCACAAAGGGAGAGATAGAATATAAAAACATACCAGCAACAAGGGATTGAAATAATTTCTCGGTGACATAATCCTCCTTGTTAGTATTCTCAAAAGCCAAACTGAATTTGCATTGCTTAAGAGCTTCAACCTTGTCAAATATGAATTCAATAAAAATAGCGAATCACATCAAAGAGACAGCTCATTGATCTTCCAATGTCTAGTTTAAACAATTTTATGTTACCTTTCTCATCCATAAGAATCAATCTTGACATTACTCTTCATCAAAGCTTCAAGAGCTTGCAAGCGGAAATCTCGAGCACTGAATCTTCAAACTGAGCTGAACAAAGACCAAAATTCCCCATGAAAGAAAAAAGAAGCATTTTGTTATCTCTTTATAGTTTAAATTGTTATAAACTTAAGGATAAAGATTTCGATCAGAAAAACTTAGCACGGGTGCAGCAACAAGTGAGTTCCTCAACTTCAACATAATCCCAAACTTCTCCTTGCTTCCACTTGTTCTCATTCACCAACTTTCCAATCAAAAGAAAGAAAAAACGTTGTGAAAAAGCATCTCTGACTTTTTCCCGGTTTTGAGTCGGTTTGATCTTCATGGATTGGTTAAGCGTATGCATGGACCAACTGAGATGACTATTAGATGGGGTCATTAGGGGTGCCATAACATACATACTTTTATCTTTAAAAAAAATTCACCTTTTTCATTTAGGATCTCATATCGATTATATGCAATATAAAAATGTTACTTGCTCCACTAAAAAACCATAATTATTAGTATATTATTATTACTGTTATACAAACATTCAAATCCGGTTCCCTATGAACTTACCCCCAAACAATCATTTAGGATCTGATATTATATTATATATATCATATGCTAAAAATTAACTATTGAAAATAAATTAAGTTTGCAATTATTTACAATAAATAATTATATTGCTTCTTTGATATTTCAAAGTTATATTATCTTATAACCTTTTTCAAATAATTTTGAAACCACCTATTTTAACATGCTAAAATTTATCTAATTAAAAAATAATTATCGATAATAAAATACTATTTATAATATCAAAAGTATAAAATATATTAAAATTTAATAAGTATATGTGTATATTTGTGATTTAATATTATATTCTGTCATTTTGAAAAATGTATCCAATCACACAAAATTTTACTCTCCAAATTTTCATTATACAGGTTTTCATTATGCAATTTTTCATTATGCAATTATGCTAATAATCAATTATGCATTGGTTATCAAACAGAACCATTATTACATTGAAGAAGTATTAGGAAAGTTTTATTATAAAAATCAAAGAATAAAAAACAGCTTAAGTTGTAACTACAACACACCACACAGCAACATTGTCCAAAAGAAAGGTACACATCCAAAGAAGATAACGATACTGAGTTTATGTGTTTGTTGAAGTATTTTCGAGAACATGGAATTGTTCACAAAACATCATGTGTCGGAACTCCTCAACAAAATGGATGAGTGGAGAGAAAACATATACATATACTTAATATTGCGAGGGCATTGTTGTTTCAAGCAAATTTACCAACCAAATTTTGGGGTGAAGCGGTTCTAACGGCTGCTTATTTGATAAATCATACTCCAGGCTCTTTTCATAATGGACGGTCTCCATATGAGGTGTTACATGGCAAAAAACCAGATTATGATCAGTTGCGAGTTTTTGGTTCTGCATGTTACACTCATCGTGTTTCACAAAGTAAAGACAAGTTTGATGAGAGAAGTCAGTTGTGTGTATTTATGGGATATCCGTTTGGAAAGAAAGGATGGAAAGTTTTTGACGTCGAACAGGAAGAGTTTATAACATCCCGGGATGTGATTTTCCGAGAAGATGTGTTTCCTTACGTCGAAAGAAAGCAATCTTCCTTGGCTCCGACTTTTATGGGTACTTGTGATGATGACTGGATATTTGAACCTGTAGCTCCTCAGCTCCAGGCTTTAGATGATAGGGGGAGTGCAGATACTAAAGTCACACATATTCAGAATGAGATGACACCATTATCTAGTCCAGAATCAGAAGAATACCAGCACACGTAACTTACAACTCCACTTGCTTCAACTTCGTCTGGTATCTGATAAAACCACTTTTATATACGTTTTTACCACCTTTTATCATGTCTTAGAGTATATTTTATCCATTGTTTATACCATTTCGTGCATTTATCGTTCATATAGAATGTTTCATATTTTTGTATAGGCATTGCATGTATTTTGCATATTTGGGGTCTTATCAGGTACTTATGGGGCATATGAAGCATACTTGGATTTTGGCTCATGAAGTGAAGACGTGCAGCCAAGCCCTATGGAGTCGAGTGAAGATTGCAGAGAACACAGATGGCTCACTCGACCAGACCACTCTAGACAGGCTCTCGAGTGACCACTCTAGACAAGTACACGAGTGAAGCACTCTAGACAGACACTCGAGTGAAGCACTCTAGGCAGGCACTCTAGATAGGTACTCGAGTGAAGCACTCTAGAAAGGAACTCTCGACAAGTCACTCGATTGAAGCACTCTAGACAGGTACCCTCGACCTCAGCATCACAGGCTCGCGAGACTTCAGCACCGCCTGCCTACTCGAGAAGCCACTCGACCACCCCACTAGACTGCTGGTGGGTCGAGTGGGCACTCTCCAACTTTTTCTCCTAAAAACTCGCAAAATGTAATAAGCGCTTGAGACTATGTATAAAAGTGCCTCATTAAACCTAATTAGGGAGGATCGAATAGCGCCGCTTTGACTTAGGGATTTTTAGGTTTTGCTCTAGTTTTTCTCCCTCTTGTTCTTACTATTCTTGACAGTTTTTCATTTTCAGCAACTTTGATGTCTTTTTATAAAATTAGTATTTGCATTCGATTTCTTCTCCAACCCTGCTCACTAGATCAAAGGCTATAACATATGAGAAGCTCAAGCTTTTCTGGGTTTCGGACCCCAGCCATGATCACCTTGTGTGAGTAGTAAATTTGGGATTTTTGGGGATGGATTGGGGTAGCTTCTCTCTGTTTTGTTATTGCTTAGATAGTTTGATCATCACTCAGTTTTGACTCCCTCTTGGGTGAGTGATTTTAATGCTTGTTCTCCCCTAATCAAGGAGAACATGATCTTAGATGGTCTCATGAGCACGAACCATGCATTGAGCCATTGGATAGACTTTTTCCAGGGTTTAGAGTACAATAGCGTGAGGGTGGATGCATCAGACATTGATTTAGGTCACGACTCCACCTATTCACTTGTTATGAACTCTTCCCGACTTGAATAGGCTGATTCTTCATGTCTGATCCGACTCCTCACACTATGCTGACTGGATTGGGTCTTGGGGCTCTCTACCACGAACCATGGATTGAGCTGGTTATGAAGTCTGTTGTCTAGGGTAGTCCTGTTATGAAATTGCTAATTGATAGCTGCAATAGAATAGAGTGTTTTCGATCCAGTGATTTCCATCCCTGGAGTCCCTGTTTTTTCCATAGTTTCACAGCTTGTTTACTAATCGTTCACTGTAGTTTTTCTCTGTTTTTACTGTAGCACTTGACCTCACCACTCTATCAGTGTGGTCGAGTAGTCCTAGTACTGTGATTTCTTCTGTTTAGTTCCATGATGTGCTAAAGTGTGACAGACTTTGGTACCTCTAGTATCATTTAGGGTTTTTAGTAGATTTCTTATTCAGACTGCTAGTACCACACCTTTTTGATAATTACTTGAATAGCTAGCCTTAATAATCAACTAGTTGTTGTAGACCACTCTTGATTGGTTTGACAAAGTTACTCTCAACCATTTACCACTATACTACAATTGATAAACTTTGTATTTGGTCTCTCTAGGCTTAGATTGATTGTTTTGCTGTCTTTCTTTGCTTAGAGTAGGCAAAATCCTATTTTCAATTTGGCGTCGTTGCCAATATTGAGTGTTTTTGTCTACACAGTTACTTGTTTAAGGCTTACTAGATCAAGTCTGTTACTTTTGAGATCTGGGTAATGATTTGGTTTTGAAATTTTTGTCTGTTTTGCATCAGGTACCCTACCACCCGACCTTACCACTCGAGTACTTGATCGAGTCACTACTCTCTGAATGCAAACACGTTCTCAAGGCAGCCAAAACCTAATCCAGTTACTTGATCACATACATCGCATCAACCACCATACTCGTCAAGCTCACCTACATCTGCTACCCCTATTCATGCACAACCAGTTCCAGAGACACCTGCAGTCATGGCAGAACAAGTAACTCAGCCTAGGGTGATTGGAGCAGGAGACGCTCCAAACACTCACTCTCAGAGGCAGGGAATTGTAGCTCCTTCAGTCAACAACAATAACTTCAAGATCAAGACGGGTTTGATCTCCATGGTCCAGAACCACAAATTCCATGGATTTCCTATGGAAAATCCGCTTGCTCATTTGGACCAGTTTGATAGACTGTGTGAGCTCACCAAGATCAATGGCATCTCAGAGGACAGCTTCAAGCTACGCCTCTTTCTATTTTCTCTTGGTGATAAGGCTTCCCACTGGGAACGAGGAGTGCCTCAGGGTTCTATAACCACCTGGGATGACTGCAAGAAGGCTTTTCTGCTGAAATTCTTCTCTATGTCAAGGACTGCCAAGTTCAAGAACGAGATCTCCAGCTTCACTCAGCGGACAAATGAGAGTTTCTCTGAAGCATGAGAGAGGTTTAAGGAGTACACAACGCAGTATCCTCACCAAGGTTTCACCAAGGAGTCTTTGCTCAGTACGCTCTAGAGAGGGGCAAGCCCGAAGATCAGAATGCTATTGGATACAGCTAGTAATGGAAATTTCCTCAACTGAGACGTTGTCACTGGCTGGGAGCTAGTGGAGAACCTTGAAATCTCTGATGGAAACTACAGTGAGGACTTTGACAGATCAGTTAGAGGACCATCTTCGTCTTCTAATAAGACCAAGCAGGAGAATTCAGTCTCTTAATGAGAAACTTGACAAGCTCATCCTGGCTCAGCAGAAATCTGTGAACTTTGTTGGTGAAATTTCTGCTACTCAGGCTCAGGAAGGTGAAGATGATCAGGTTGAAGAGATCTTGTATATACAGAATCAAGCTGGCTTCAACAGAGGATACATCAATTATAGGAACAATCCTAATCTCTCCTATAGGAATCCCAACGTGGCCAACCCTCAGGATCAAGTCTACCCTACTCAGAACCCATGCCAAAACAAGCCTTTTGTGCCACAAGCTCCAGCCAATCCATCTGGATTTGCTCCAAGACCACCTCCACAAGCTGATGGTGACCTTAACTGCAAAGGAGAAGTGAATATTGGATCTGCATGCGATTATGACAAGTCCTTTCCAAGAACGGTTCAAGGCTGAGATTGAGAAGGAGTATGCTATTATGCTTGAAGAAAAGCTAGAAGCTAAAATGACTTGGGATGAAGCTGTGAACTCACTTGGACCTTTTGACAGTGGTTTGAGAAAAAGAGCCTTGAAAAAAATTCAAGATACAAGAGCAGCAACTGCTAAGGCCTATGAGTGCAGGATGATCACTCAGCAGAAAGTAGTAGTGCAAAAGAAGCTGACGGATCCTGAATCTTTCACAATACCCTGCACCATCATAAACCATACTTTCCAAAAATTCTCTTTGTGATCTGGGTGCTTCAGTCAGCATAATGCCATTTTCTGTGGCAGGAAAGCTGGGCTATCAAAAATTTCTGCCAAGCACGAGGTCTCTAGTCCCAGCTGATAGGACCATCAGATTTCCCCATGGCTTGCTAGAGAATGTCTCAGTAAGAGTAGGAAACATGGAAATCCCTACTAACTTCATAGTGATGAAGATGGAAAAAGAGCCAATGGATCCCCTTATACTAGGCAGACCATTCTTGGCATCCTCTAGAGCTGTTATAGACACCAAAAATAGTGAAATAGTTCTTCGAACCGGTAATGACTTGGTGATGCACTTTGACACCTCTTCCGGCTTGAAGAACCTAGCTTTCGAGAGACAGCTCTTTTACATGGAAGAAGCTGAGGGTTATGAAAAGAAAAACTTTGGAAAGTTTGAACAGTACTCTCATACACCATCCAGACCTCCAGGGTTCACAGTCACCATGGGTAGCCACTCTGAAGGAGCAATGCAGAAGTTAGATGTGTTTCTAGCAGAAGGTGACTCTGATGAAGACAGTACATGGCACACTCGACCAGTCCACTCGACTGCTAGGTCAAGTGACCACTCGAGTCATCACCAAAGAGCACAGCTGACCCCTACGAAACCAGCTGGTTCGATTTGGTACTCGGACAAGGAATAGTTTTGTACAGGGAAGAGCAACTCAACATACCCACTCACAACACCAGCATCAGACCAGAGCACAATCCTTGCTCTACAAGGTGTTGTTCTTGAGTTGGCAGAGAAGGTGGAAAGGCTTGAGAAGGAAGTTCAGAAGCTCAAGGAAGCTCAAGGAAGCTCAACAACCCCCAAGCCACCAGGAACGAGTGATAGCTTATATCACGCTATCATGGCATCAACCTTCATAGTAGAGAAGCCGAGTCCAGAGGGGTCAACACAGTCTCTCAAAGACCTTCCACTTGCCTAAAAAGAGTGAGAGTCAAGCTAAGTGACTTTAAACAAGCTCACTTGGGAGGAATTCCCATGTTTATCATTGTATATACTAGTTTTGATTTTTTTTATGTCTTTTTGAATTTTGTTATTTTTAATGTGTTTTCTTAGTGTTTTGAGTTTCAGGAAAGGATAGAAGCTGAGTATGAGTCAAAGTGGAGTTTCAAAAGGGTCAGCCGAAAATCCAAAAAGTCACTCGACCCCTAGGTCGAGTGGCCAGGTTTTGTCTGAAATCTCAACTTTTAATCTAGGCCGTTCATTTGAAATCACTCTATCATTTAATACCCACGCGACCCACCATCTTCTTCTTCCCCATTTTTACGATTTTTATCTCTCTAGAAAGCGCATAACTCTGCAACTTCTCTCTAAAAATTCTCAATCAAATCTTCAAAGTCTTTAACCGAATTTCAATCATGTCTCACTACTCTAGCAATCCCGAAACTCACTTGTAAGTTTTTAAACCCTTTGAACCCGTTTTTTGAAATTTTTTGAAAATTTTTGGCTTGCATGTAGTTAAAATCGGTTGATTAAAGTAGTGTAAGGAATC
>OY743221.1:18013833-18034467 GCA_963555745.1 Cardamine flexuosa | reverse complement strand
GAATCAAGACTTAAGCCAAAGTATTCCAGTCACTATTCCACTTTGGATCATGAACAAGGCTTTGCACCCCGTTTATTCTCCTTAGTTTTATGTTTGTCCAGACAGGACCTATACCAGCCATGGCTCGCTTTTTAAAATAGAAAATCCATATATTTCATAAAAAGGAGGTTTTACAAGGATTACACAAACATAGTTATTGTCTGGCCCTGGCCTAATGCCCAAATAATATTACACAATATCATTTAAACATACATTTTTAGCAAATGGCACGAAATCTACTCCGGTGTCCTATCGTTCCGTAGCTCTCTAATTCCCCTATGGTTTCCTGTAACAAAAAGTAGAATCATAAGTAATCTAGTATTACTTAGTGAGGGCGGGATTACCTACAACAAACATTAGTAAATAATTCTACCCATCCCCAAACAACAACAAAATCCAACAAGCAACCAGGCAATCATCAAGTGGAAGCAAAAATAAATAAGCTCAGCACTCATAAATATGCAAAGAAAACAAGTAAAACTTGTTAGACTCAAAATGCAAATTCCCCCCTAGTCTAGACTCAATAATGCAAATTCTCCCCTAGTCCAGAATCTCTCTCATGCCCCCTTGGCGTCTCTCAAACGATGCTGAGACCACACAGGTCCTCCAACATCCTCTGGTTTCATCAAACCATAAAGATCTCGTAAGAGCCGCTGCCCTCCTGATCTTGTAAGATTGACAGCGTCCTGGATTGCCAGAATAAAGGGTCTATATGAAACCTATATCCAGACAACCCCTCACCCAGACTCTTTCTAGTTCTAGTAAATAACCCTCCTTGGGATAATTACACAACCTCCCCACCCATGCATGATAAACCAAAAATGTAAAAGAATGCATGCTTAAACAAAATAAATCATGCAACAATTAAACAAAACCCAATAATGATGTGCTACTTCACATGCTTCGTGACTCACGGTAAATGGCTGAAGAACTCGGATCCGGATTTGAAATACTCAATGAACACTTGTGCGGAACGGACTGATTTACGGATAACACCACAACAATTCTCCTTCTATGCTTTAACTCTTCTCTTCTCTTCTTCTCTGGCTCAGCTCCAGGAAAATAAGTGTGGAGAATGAAGAGCAATGGCTCTTTATTTATTGGATTTAGAGAGAAGTCTTGCCCAGCAAGCTTGGCATAGCATCACCACAAGTGTCCCATCAGCTGTCAGGCTCTTAACACCCTTCATGACAAGTATCCTAGTAGCTGTCAGGCCCAAGGTTGTCTTCGTGACAAGTGGTGAAAACTTCTAGAAGCTCTGACACGTTTTTAGACATGTGACAAGCGGAACCTTGACGCCAAGTTTTCCGCTGGTCAACGCCGGTCAATATGGGTCTACTTTTGACTTTGCCGGTCAACCATCGTGACTCCTTCCGATCATGACTTCCTGGCTAGTTCTTGCATATCGGTCCTTTGTTTGGAATTTTGGTTTCCATCGTATATCCCATATTATTTTTTCGCATATTGACTAAACTTATCTATATTTTTACCATAAGTTCTCTTTGGCAATAAGACCTTATCGCTTAATATGTTTCCTTGGGACATCACACGCATTTCCGAGGTTTTGTAACATCTCCTCCCACTTGTTCCAAATAATTGTCCTAAGGTAAGATAGAGGGTCATTACACAAAGACTATTTGAAGTGTAGCTTTTTCCTTTCTCTTTAGCCGACAAGGCTCATAGATGGTTGAAGTCTTTACCCCCTAGATCGATAACTACTTGCGAAGGAGGCAAGTCAACCTTTCTCAGTCACTTCTACACGATGTCGAGATCCAACTCTCTTAGGAAAAAACTTCAAAGTTTTCAACAAGGACCTGTCGAGACATTCTATGAAGCATGGGAGCGCTTTAAGGACTATGAATGAGATTGTCCTCACCATGACTTCAGTGGAGGTAATATTCTAAGTATATTCTATAGAGGATTACATCCAAAGTTTCAGTTGTCACTCGACACGGCCAGCAACGGAGATTTCACCACTAAGACTGTCTTAGAAGGAAGTGCTCTCATTGAGAACAATTGCTGCAAGTAGTAGCAACTCTTGCACTGATTTTGATAGAACAACACGTTCTAGTGACTCTGACGCTAAGCAGATCACCGAGCTTAAGAATATGATGAGCCAGCTTCTAAGGAATCAAAACTATGCTATCAATGCTTGTGGTACGATTGATGATGGAAACAATGAAGGTTTCCATGAGTTTGATAATTCATTGGATCAAGAAGAAGATGATAACTATGTTGGTACTCGAGGTTCATTCCCAAACCGCGGCTGCAACAACTTCAACAACAACTTCCGGTACAATTCTAACCTATCTTATAGGAATCCTAATGTTGAGAACCCTCAAGATCAGACCTATCCACAGCAGCAGCCGTGACCATTTAAAAACCGGTTTCAGAACAACAACAACAACTTTGGTGGCAACTTTCAGCTGCGACCTCCATTCAACACTAACAACAAGGTGCCCTTTCCAGCCGCACAAGCTCAAGCTCCAATACCACAAGGTGATAGACTTGAAACTATGATGTGGGAACTACTTTTTTCTCATCAATAAGAAACAAGGGATATCAACGTCAAGGTGGATAATATCTATGGCGAGTTGAATGGTAAGTTTGAAGGCCTTTCCACATTTGTGAAGAAGCTGGAAACTCAGGTTGCTGAAACCGTGAATCAAGCCCCAAAAGAAGTTGGTGTACTTCCGGGAAAGCCCGAGGAGAATCCAAAAGGTTATTGCAATGTAATCTCCACCATCCCAGCCTCTACAAGGCGTGTGAGTGAGCCATTGGTTCCGCTTTTTTATTCTCATGAAGACATGATGCGTATGACACGTACCATAGAAGATGACGAGCAACAACACTATCCGATGAGGAGACTACCAAAAGTAGAAGATCCTGGACGCTTTGTTTGCTCTTGCTCCATAACAGGCATTGAGTTCTCTAACTCTCTATGTGATTGTGGTTCTAATCTCAATGTTATGTCGAGAAATGTTGCTAAGAAACTTGGACTTAGAGATTTGTCTCCGTTTAATTTAAGTCTTGTGTTTGGCGACTCATCGCAGAAGATCCCTGATGGACTAGTTCGAGTTTTGCAACTAGTTGTAGAAGACTGCATAGTCCCTACAGATTTTCACATTCTGTAGATGGATGAGAAGAATAAGAGACCTTTGATTTTGGGAAGACTATTCGTTGCCACTGTTGGAGCCATCATGGATCACAACAACAAGAGGACAACCTTCACAATTGTCAGAAAAAAGTATTCTATCCAACTCTCTCTACTATGAAGCCGTGAGCCCCACCATATGATGAAGATTCACTAGATCCCGAGGTTGATAAGAACAATGTGGGAACAAAAGAGTTTCACGGAGAAGACTCGGAAGCTACCATCAAAGCCTCCCAAGCAGCCCCAGATTTCAAAGATCAAGATCATTGTTCCTCTGGAACTTAGCAAGGAGAGGAAAGATCGGATTCAGGAGATGATAAGGCACACCAAGGAAGTTCTTCTTCAAGCCAAAGTTTTTGAAACTTCATCAAAAGGAAAACTTGTGATAGAAGCTGGAGCTGACTATCAAAATCTTAAGGAAGCTAAGGAGATATCAATCTCCAAGGCTACACCTTCTCAAGCTTAATAAGCTTCCAAAGTCTAGCCAAAGACTTTAAACAAGTGCGCTTTGTGGGAGGCAACCCACTTGTAATTTTTCTTTTACCTTTCTAGATTAGATTTCATTTTGCTTTTGATCTTTGCATGTTTTATCTCAGATTTCACATAAACAAGAAAACCAAATACAAAAGAAGAAAACAGAAAAACGAAAAAGAGGAAGAAGGTTAGCCTTTGGGTCTAGTTGGAAATGACCAAGCTGACATGATGCAAACCTCGGTCACAAGTCCTGTGACTGATACCTGCTCAAGGCATCACCCCGGTCACAAGCCCCGTGACTGAGGCCCCGAGAAGGCCACACCCCGGTCACGAGCCCTATGACCGACGTTTTTGAAGATTTTGGCCCAAATCATGTGTATTGAACTTTTGATCTATTGGAGTCTTCCCGAGCCATCCTTACTACCCCAGGGAGCTATGCAACCTTCCCCAACCACATCCATAACGTTTTACCAAGTCAAGGCCAAGGTTCATCCCATTTCCGAGCCGTGACTAGGTCATTCATGACCCATTGAAGAATTTTCAAGTTCCACTCGTCCAAATGACCAAAGATCAGGTACTCAACACCATATGGGTATTCTAGGAGTACTGGCCGAGCTACTTTTTGGATAAAGACTCATGGGTAGAAGATCATTCCATCTTAAGGTTCACGGTTGCATAATTAACCAAAGTGGGAGGATAAAGAAATCTACTCGAGCAAAAGTGGTCCAACTTGACAGACACTAAGAGGTTGACCATTGGGAAGTTTTGGTTGAAGAAATTTCAGAAAAAAAGAAGCTCAGATTTGAAAAGGGCCAACTTTTCATTCCGCACCCTTTAGCCGACATCTTCCGCGGCTACGAAATCACCAAGGTAAGAGAATTTCAAAGAAATAATCGATCAAATGAACTATAATTGGGTGCTCAATATATTTGATGTATTTTTGAGAGCGATGATCAAGGAAAATCTTAGAGAATGAAATTTGAAACTAGAAATTATCCCAGTTTCTTGTCGCAACCGACCCAAGACTACACCATTGACGAGCCGTAACTACAAAATTCGCAAAACTTGGAGGATCTTGTAAATGGTTTGATCAAATGCTTTGATATTGAATATCTAATGATATGAGGGCATTTAAGAAGCAATCATCAAAGGAGAAATGGGAATGCACAAATTGAAAGCCACAATTTCCAATGGACTATCACTTTGGACCTTTCTTGGGGAATGACAAAAGGATCCAACAAATCTCCATCCCATCAACGTAAGTATTCTTCCTAGTCTCTATAATCATTGTGGGATGTCATTCTACTTTACAGGTTGAGAAAATCTATTTCCAAGATGCATTTGGCCAAAACCGAAGTTTTGACCACGAGGTGCCAAGAAGGGCTGGCCCCGGTCATAAATCCTGTGACCAAGGTTTCACACCATGCCCAGCCAAGTTCCACCCAATTCCCGTTTGTCCAAATCTTTGATCTCGAGCTGTCTTGAGAGTTTCCCGGTTCATTTGTACAATTCGTGAATCCACAACTGTCTGTTGAACCGTATTTCACAACCAACAAAACGTATCACTCCCGGAACTCACTGTAAGTTTTTGTGAAACCCCAAATTCCATGGGCCCCACAAGTAAGTTTCCCTTCCTTTTCAAAAAACCCAACCTTTTTAGGTTAAAACATGTTTTTATATTGAAAAGAGGATTTTAAAGATTCAAGAAGCTTTTTATCATCTCTCCAAGTCCATTAGGAGATATATCACTTTGAATCCAAACTTTTCAAAATTAGGGTTTTTAGAAATTAATTGGAAATTCCATTACTCAATCATTAAGAGATCACAAATATCTTATCACATTCATCAAACACCGAGGTATGTTCTCTAAATTCTTATTTTCTCTTTGAGCGTTCAAAAGAGGTATTTCTAGATTCTCTTGATTCATTGACTTTTGTTACTAGGAAGTGATAGAGAACTTATAGATTAGCCTCTAGGTTATCTAAGAACCGATTTTTGTGATGTATTGTGGATAGAATTTGATTTTTCTTTGCTAAAATTTTGTGACCTTAGGGAAAAACGGAATTAATGATGCAATTGTTTAGGAATTGAACTTTTTAGACACCATTCACACTTGATAAGAGAACTTAGAATGATTTTTCACTTAGCATTGCTTTGAACTTGATTTAGGATGCAAATTTTGTGAAGGTCACCATTGAATCCAAAAATTTGAACATGAGTTTTAATATCTTGGTTTATAATATTGAACATACACGTGTCTATTTCAATCTCCATTGTTATATCTCATATGTAATAGATTGAAATATATTTCTCACTGAGCCTCCTTGCTAACTTGTATCACTCTCTTTTGTTCTAGGTACCAAACAATGGACACTAGATCCTCTAAGAAGAAATTTTGGACCATCACTAGTGATGAAATGAGGACTAAGATGGTACATGACAAAGCAACACATGAGAACAAAGGCAAAATAATTGTTGATGAAGGCGCAAACTCTAAGGACAAGAGTGATGAGATTCAAGATGATAGTGATTATGATACGCCAATCATGCTATGTGTACCACACCATCTTAGAGCTGGAGTAGCTCACCGCTTACAACAAAGATGTCAGAAGAAGGAGCTGCCTTTGACCTTTGTTGGAAAGAAGATGACGAGAGTCTTGATTATCACACACCACTCTATGAGTTCAAGCTTTTACCCACCTTGAGAGTTGAATACACATCCTTGCATGCTCTTGGATTAGCAAGAGATGTTGAATGGATGTTGAATGCTCTAGGACTCAGCACTTTCCTAGCATCTACTCGCCAAGAAATCTATGAAGAAGAGACAAGGCAATTCCTGGCCACAGTCACACTAGCATATCCGTACACAAAATCCCCATTGGCGCGAGATGGGAAACTCTTCTTCATCATCAATGATGAGCACCACCACATCTCCATTCATGATCTTGGGAATGCACTTGGATTTGAATTCTAAGATGCTATCAAGTTTGGACAAGTTGATACCAATGCTTATTGGTCAAGCTTTGGACAAGGAAGTTTTGATAGTAGAAAGACCAAGGCTGCCTCACTATCACACCCATCGATCTGGTATGCACACAAGCTTCTCGCCATCACTCTCTTCTCACACACAGCCTAGAACAATGTGATTAGTGATGAGCTCAATATCTTGAGCATCCCTTTTGTTGAGCATCCACGGAGAGCCAACTATGCTGCCCTCCTAGCCAAGAGACTTGTGAAGATCAAGCATGATGCTATCACAAGTAAAGACAAGCAAGCTTGCATAAGGTTTGGAGGAGTCATCACTACCATCCTTAAGACCGCTGGAGTCAACCTCGCGGACCGTCCTCACACAATCAAGGACAACCATTTGGACCTTGCAAAGCTTGAGAAGATGAAGATACTTGAAGGAGCACGAATCAACCCTGACAAGATTGGATATAAGTACCATTCTCCACCGTATGCCACAAACACCATACTACTTCCTAGCCCTTCTGTTCCATGCCTTAGAGACGGCATCACGAGTTGGTACCTTTTTACGAGTGAATATCACTCATCTCTTCCCGAAGACTGTCTACCACTCACTCTTGGTAAGTTCACCAAGGCTAAGATGATTGCTTCCTTTGCTTCTCACCACGTCATACGCAACCCTCCGGGGAGTGACACCACTACTCTTGAGGAGGAGAGAGCATTACGGATTGCAGCAGAGCAGCAGCTAGCAGAGTACCTTGCAGCCACTATACTTGCGGAGAGGAGTACCTAAGATCCCGAACACTATGATTACTCCACCACCGAGCACCAGAACCTCCTGAGAAGTTAAAGGTTCACTCGTTTTATCTCTATCTTTTATGCATTTCATTTTTATATCTTTTTATTTTTGCTGTTCACATTGGGGGTAGTGTGATTCAAGTCTGGGGGATTTTATCCGTTTATTTACGCATTTTTATTTCTCTTGAGTCATTTTGATGTCTTATTATTCGATTATATGCGGTTTTATTGAGTCGAGTTTGTAGGAAACTATGACCCTATCATATGATGATTTTGACTTAAAGTATGTTCTGATTCATTCCCTGAGGACAAGGTTTGCAGGATTCACTAATAAACGGACAACACCTAGAAACTCACCGCTGGACCTTTCTCCCTGAAGTCTCATCCTACGGAGAGCGCGGATGGAACGGACGTCAACTCCACTCTATTTGAACCATAATCTTGACTTCAATTATTTCTCATGAGTGCATTAGATCGGGGAAACAAGCAGCACATTCAGGGCTTCTTATCCCTTTTACCACCCTTTGCTGATCCTGAATATCCACTCATTTTTAGTGGTTTACCCTTACACCATATATTTCTTTTCAGACCTCTCACCAATCTCTTTTTTTATCTCGTTGGTAGATATGCGTAGAAACGCGAGCGAGAAATGTCCGACACAGTTTTCCAACCACTTGAATATGGAGAGCTTGAAGGAATCAAAGAAGAGATAGAGAGAGAGAGTCACGATTTGGTCTACACAACCATACAACTCAGAATCAACAAGAAAAGGTACTCATATCTTGTTCTTGAGACTTGTAAATTTATGTACCGTTTCCCCTTTCACCAAAAAGAAAATAAAAAAAAAAAGAAAAGAAAAGAAAAGAAAAGAAAAGAAAAAGAAAAAGAAAAAGAAAAGAACAGAAAGGAAAGGAAATGGTTGTAAAATAATCTCATAAGCACAGGAAATCCCAAGAAGAAGGTTACGAAGAAAAGAAGTTATGAAGATGGTGCAAAGAACCCCACAGAAACATCTAAGTCTGGGGGAACCAGAAGAAGAAAAGTAGTAAAGGAACAAGGTTTTGACATGGAGAAATGGTTGGAAGCTGTGAACATCAATGGGTTCATACTCTCTTGCGGTTCTGCAACATAGCTACCCTCCGAAATCACAGTACACTCTAAACACTTGAAACTACACTTAAACACCAAAAGCATTTTTATACCAAGCATCGTCTACCCCCAATGATGCTCCCTCTTGAGAAATTCATCCCACCTTTAATGAATGTTAAGGAGTTGACTGAAGTGAATTCCAAAGTCTCTGGACGGTTTGCGATGGAAGGATCAGAGATTGAAAATGTTGTGAGTCTATAGTGAGAAAGTTTTGACTGAGAATCCATGTACTAACACGTATGCAGGTCATCTATTATGAACATCGTCTCTGATCATGGGAGAGTTTTCGCAATTTTCAAACCTCTCCACCAGTCTTGAAATCCTATTTGCTTGAGGACAAGCAAAACCTTAAGTCTGGGGAGTTGATATACTCGTATTTTTGCCTATATTTCATATGTTTTTGGCAGGGAAATCATGAAGAAACAAGAGATTATGGAAGCTTTATGACCACATTCCACCATTTACACTTCCCAAAGACATTTGGGAGTTTTGGAGCAAAAAGGACCCAAAGGCAAGCAAAACATGTTTTAAGGAAGTTTCAGAGCATCTGAAATTGGGCAACATTTTAAGACCTTCCCATGAGAAAATTTTGGAGTTCTCTATATCCATGGAAAGCTAGAAGAGTCAAGATTTACCTCGGACAAGAATCGAAGCAATCCATTCAGCCTTTTGGAAGATGCAACCCGAAAGTGAAGGCATGTCCACCTCGGTCACAAGGCCCGTGACCGAGGTTAGCCCTCTTATAGACCTCGGGCACTACCCCTAGTGACCGGTGCCGACTTACCCCTACCTTAGGACCTCAGTCCATGACCAGGATCGGCCCATTGCCTTCACACTTATCAAAATGACATAGTTTTGGATGCCTCTTGACCTAATCTCGTGGAGAAGCCATTCTTAGAGTTTTGGAAACCCTAAGCAAGCACAGCCACCCACAAGGAACATCCCTAGGAGTTAGACAAGGAGATTCACGACCTAATTTTGCCACTACCATCGCCGCTTCATCCTCCTTCGTCGCTTCAACCTAGAAGACCAGCTCCTACTTGTTAGAAACCATGGAAACCTTAGATAAACCCTAGACGCCCAACCTCTTAATCATATAGCTTACAAATCAATAATTCACTATGTTTTCATTCATTCATTTGCATTCACTCATTACAAAACCCAAAACAAAACCCCTAATTGCATTGTCTTAGTTAGATATCTTTGCTTGAGTTCAATCCGCGTACTTGTTACTCTCTGTAAGATTGATATCTTAAGTACTACTACTGATTTGCTGTGCACTTGCAGTTCATTTATTGTGTGGTTTCCTTGAGGAAAACTTACAACACATCAGTGATCCCTTGGTTCCCATGCATTCATCCTTGGAATCTCCATACTCCTTGCAGCCATAACACTGAGTCCCTTTCTTCTTAAGAGTAGGACTGTCCTCTTTGAAGTGATCAGTCCTTTGACATTCATGACACTTTTGCTCAGATCTTCATGATCCTCTCTCTTGTTCACCAGATGTAGGTTTATCGAAGGATTTTCGACCACCACGATCAAACTTTTTCATGGTTCTGTTGAATTTCTTCACGATCAAACTCATTAAGTTTTCCAACCCCTTGATTTTGAGTTTGTCATCTGAAAATGTTAAGGCAATACCCCTCTGACTACTTACTCCATGTGTATTTATTTCTAAATCCAGTTCATGAGCCTTGATCATTCCAATCACTTCTCATTATGTCATATTTTCAGTGTCAAGTGCAACATTCATAGTAGACATATGAGCTTCATATTTCTTTGGAAGACACCTCAGAAATTTCCTAACAAACTTTTTTTCCTTGTACTTCTTACCAAGAACATTAGCCTCACTAGCAATTGCACTCAGTTTAGAACTGAAAACCGCTAAATGTTCATCCTCTTCCATTCGAATGTTCTCAAAATTGGTAGGCAGTGCATCAAGCCTACTTCTACGAACATTGGTGGTTCCTTCATAATATAATTGCAAGGTGTTCCACAATTATTTTTTATTTGCTCAATCCTGGATCTGCTTGAACTGATCACCATTAAGAGAGTCATGTATGGTAGAGATTGCCCAAGAATTAATCTTGGACATCCTCTTCTCGTTGTCTGTCCACAGGTTCTTCTTCGTAGTAACCATTTTTCCACCATCACCTTTTGCAGTTGGTTCATCCCATCCTTCCTCAACTGCAGTCCAAGCATCCTTATTGATACTTCAAATGGCGTATCTCATCTTCACTTTCCAGTGTCCATATTTTGTGTCTTCCAGCATGATCTGTTTCATTAGTCCATGTGTTGAGTCCATCCTTCGTCACAGGATCCTCACATGTTGTTGAGTAACAACTTGGTTCAAATGCCTGCTCTTATACCACCTGAAATTCCTAGATAGATCTCAATAACACGCAAGAAACACTTGTCGAAACAAACAAGCTTATGTTTCACTTTTATTAGAAAGCTCTCAAGATGTTCACACACTCTTGTTGGTTTTACAGACTTATGTACTGCCCTTCTTAATCTAAAACCTATGATTTCTGACAGACTCTCTCAATATCATTAAAATTTTTGCTAGGTCAGGCAATTTTTCTCTCAAAACGGCTGATCTCCACATATGGTGTTTGTTTGCATTGAAGATTTTCATTGTAGAAAAAACAGAATTTGATTGACAAACAACACATATCTCGATAAACCAAAGAGGAGGCACATATCTAATACTAGAAAAGTGAGCATTTTATTAAAGTTAAAAGAGAAGAGAAAACAAAACAAATAACATAGAAGCAGCTGGAACCGCAGACAAGTGTAGGCGGTTCTAAACACATGCAAGGGAAGAGGCACTTTCTCTCTTGATGATTTTTTGCAGGTGCATAAGATATCTTTGAGATTATTTATTATAATATAGATTATTAACTATCTCATTATTCAATTCCTGCCGAAACAAAATTATTAACCCTTATGGAAAATGAGTTAATGATCTTATTTTAGAAACTAAAAGGTCCGTATGCAAAAATTTTGGGATATAATTATTGCTTTAACAAATATGTAGAGTTTTGGGATATAATTATTGCTTTAACAAATATATGTAGGGTTTTGTGCAAATAATCCATCGAGCTTTTTTTTGTGGCAAGATTAACCCTCACCCAAAAATTGTGGAAGTCAATCCTATGAACTCAAAAGTCACCCACAATATAGCCATTGCATATATTGCTGATGTGGTACCGTCATCTTCTGTTACAAAACTAACGGATGTCTCAAAACGACGTCGTCTTAAATATAAAAAACAAAATTATATTTTTTTAAAAATATTGGTAATGTTGTTCTTTATTATGAGATAGTGAAGGTACTTAATTAACAAATTGTTTTCAATAAAAAAAAAACAAATAGCCATCTCACGTGAATAATAATGAAATCCATGAAAACAGTTGTTATGAATCACACTCATCATATCACATTCTGAAAACAGATATAGAGTCATTGGAAAATTTTATTCCAAAACAGATATGGGTCTCAGGCAGCACTTCTTGTCTTCAAATTTGAGATCTAGTGACTGAGAATTTAACACCAAAGGAGAAAATCAATTCAAGGAAAAAAACAAAGATCTTCTTGTGATTCGAACAGTAAGCTTCTTAAATCTTTGCTCTGTAGAATGGCTCACATTTACAAAAAAAATTATATGTATTATAAGATCTGTGAAACTGGGAATGATTCGGGTACAGCTTGAGTGAAACTGGGAATCAATCTGCTATCATCGTTGTCTTCTCTGTTTCTAATTACGATATGATCAAATCATAACCAGTAGAGCTACTCTCTCAAATTAAGAGATCACTGCAGAACTTAGGGTTCAAAATCCACAAAAACTCTGAAGTTCACACAATAGATATGACATATTTGAAATAAGCTAAAGCAATACAAGTAATGAACATATATCAATGCAAAGTAATAACTAAGATGATTGTAGGGTGTAAATTCAATAAGAGAATGAGCTAGACCTAGGGATATCAATTAGGGAATACTCTGAATAGCAAACTGGACAGTTCAATATATAGGATTCAATGTATGACCGGTTCTTAAACTCATAACACAACTATATGGTCATCCAACTCTTGTTGTAATGATAAATATACTTTAAACAAAGAAGACCAAATCTTTTTGTGAATCCTATTGAATGAAGTATGAGTTAATGTCAAGTATGATATGTTCACAGAATCCCTACACCAAATCTCTTTGCGAGGAGGCTATTTGTTCATCTAAGATTAGTTCAAGATATTAAAACACTCTCATGCATATTAATTATCCTATGATGCTAGATACTAGGTGATCAATCCAGTTCTAGTATAGATTCAAATCAAGATGAAGAACATTATGAATATCTTAATATGTTTATGTCTAATTCAACAATTCATCATAAACCCTTGAAACCACTAGATCTAACAGGGAGATTACTCAGACATAATCAGGCTAACTTATAAGGCAAGTTCTAGCTTCTATAGCGGTCCTTCCACTTCCACTTTGTTCTAGTCAAATCATAGTCTGAATAATATTCATAAATAAATCAAAAAATAACATGAGTTCAGAATCTTCTTTCTACAAAGGTGAGTTCTGATTCTTCTCTCCAAACTCTCTAGATACAATATCTCTCAATGAACTTGATATAAAAAAAAAACTTAGTCTTCAAATGATTTCTAAAACACAAATATAATCTAAAACACGAAAAGACTTGTATTGCAACTAATTAAAACTCTTGGGGCAAAGTTGCACTTCTTAAATCTTGATAAAACTCGAAGATTTCTGAACTCATGTTATTTTTTCAAATAGATCTTTGTTTATTTTAACGTGACTAGCTAAACAATTTTTTTTTATATTTTAACGTGATTATAAACAGCTCTAGTTTATTGTGCAAAACTAAAGGAATTGAAAACAAAAAATCAGAAAAGTCATGTTGTTTTGTTGTATATAACAAAAAATCATGTTGTTTTAATAAAAACCACAAAAAATATGTTTTTTTGCCTAATAAAAAACATCGTGTAGTTTATCTAAAAAAACGTCATTTGAGACAATCAGGAGTTTCATAACAGAAAATTACTGTGCCACGTAGGCAATAAACGCAATGGCTATATTGCGGGTGACTTTCGAGTTCATAGGATTGACTTGCAGACTTTCGGGTGAGGATTAATCTTGCAAAAATTAGTGCTGGATTCACTTATCATATATTTGAACCTATCGTGACTGCTGAGTGCTGACCAGAAAGGAAAACGAGTGCTGATCAGAGAGGAAAACACAATCTCCAATCAAGAATGATGAATCCAAGGTAATTTCCTTTAGCTTAATTCGTTTGATGTTTATCTCTTTCATTAAATTTGGGGGAATCTGAATTATTTTTCAAAATTTAGTATAACAATTCTGAGCAAGTATATATGGGACCTATAGTGAGATCCGTATAATTAGGGCTTTTAAGACCCGACGTTTCAGTAATGGGTTTTCATCTTCTATCGCTTTCATGGCTTTGATTTTCTTAACCATTTACCATATTAAAATGTAGAATGTAATATATATAATATCTAATTTTATTGATATGATGTTTTAGTTAGGTTTTTTAATACCCGATGTTTCAGTAAATGGGTTTTATCTTCTATCCTTTTCGTTTGTTTGGTTTTCTAAAAAGTAAAAGGTAATCATATCAAATGTAGAAATCTGATATATATATATATATAATAATAATTTTATTGATATGATGTTTAATTAGGTCTTTTAGGACTCGATGTTTCAGTAATGAATTTTATCTTCTATCGCTTTCCTTTGTTTGATTTTCTAAAAAAACTTATCATATTAAATGTAAAATCTACAGTAATATATATCATTTATTGATCTGTGTTTAGTTAGGGCTTTTGAGCCCCGATGTTTCAGTAATGTGCAAATTCTAGTTATGTTGCATATCACAATAGCCACTGACTCCTTCAAATGATAACTTTCAGTTTGGGATTTTTTTTAAATACCATAGTTTGTGATATTTCATGCCTTATGACTAAAAAAGCAAATGCATGAGTTTATATCTTTCAATTTTATTTTTCTTTTAATTTGTTGATTCAAACTAAATATATATATATGTAGGTTGAACGGAGATCTCAATAACAAGGGTTGGGAGAAAAAGAAGAGCTTCACTTTTGCCGACCTCCCAACAAGCATTTTGAAACTAATAATGATATATCTTGCGTTAAAAAATAACATATGTGCATCCGTTGTATGCAAAGCATGGCGTGAGGCTGCCAAATTTGTTCAGGTTGTGGGAAAGCATCCATGGGTTATCTCATTGCCTAAATATGGTAACTTGATTAATCTCTTTGATCTGTTGCAGCGGAAGCTGTATACACTGACTTTGCCTAGGCAGCTTTTTAGAACCGAAGTCTGTTACTCCAAAGACGGATGGTTGATTATGCGGCAGATATCCTGTTTTTTGAAAATTTTCTTCTTCAAACCTTTTACTCGGGAGCTCATAAGCTTGCCAAGTTTCAAGTTCCAAATTCCAAGTTTCAAGTTCTTGACAATTGCTTTCTCTTCTGCCCCTACATCGGGTACTTGTACGGTTATAGCCTTGACGTCTCTTACAAGTCATATCGGCTTTTTCTATCCTGGAGCAACTGAATGGAGTTATATGGATATTAATTTCCCTCGTGAATTTTTCCCTGTTGGGCATAGCAACATTGTCTACTCGAATGGCCACTTCTATTGCTTCTACAAGATCGGTGGTTTACTTGACTTTGATGTATCTTCTCGCACAGTTACTTTTCAACTACGGGATGAATACATGAGCCCTTAGTTTCAGAACAATGAAGGGATGTCTCATCGAAGGGTAATTTATTTGATGGAGCATAGTGGATAGTTCTTTGTCATTCATATATGTGGTACCGCCGCAGCACTGGTGTATAAAATAGTCTCTTCAAAATGGGAGGAGATGACTGGTACAAGTCTTGATGGCTTGGCAATTTTTGCGAGTCTCCACTCTTCAGAGACAAGAATGGATGTCCCAAGGATGGGAAACAGTGTGAACTTCTCTAAGTTTAGTTTACGTGCGGAGAGATGTTTATCCTACTCCATTGATAAAGGCAGGTACTATCCGCGTAAGCGGCTTCGTATTCCAAAAAACTCATGCAGCTCGCTGCAATGCCCTCGTAGGAATATTTGGATCGAGCCACTGTCTGAGAACCTCTTGGATTTTATGTGCAAGGCTAAGGAAACGGATGTCATTCAAGGTAACTTCATTGCGCTTTGAAACTTTGAGATTTTGGGCTATGTCAAATTTTATTTTGTTTCAACCAGCTTAAAAATTAGAACTTTTGTTTACTTCCTTCAAATACAATGTGCTGTTTGGGATACATTTCTTTACAACATTGCCATAAAACTGATATTAAAGATGTCATTGATGTTATTCGTTTAACTAAGTTGATATCATTCTCAAAAGTCTCATATTCTCAAAATTAAGTTGATACATGGAGAGAAAGACTTCCCCATGGGATTAATCGGATTTTGGCCTAAATTCACCCAATTTTATCAATAAATAACGACGGCCTTCATAAACGAAAGCAGAAAGACATCGACCTATATATTAATACAAAACTAGGTGATCCAAACCAAAATCCGACTAATCGTAGGAGTAATTTTTTAAACAGTATAATATATAAACTTAGTATTCAATCTAATATATGTACCATATATTATAAAGAGTATTTCTATATCATATGTTAGAGAAGAATTACAGAGCTATAATGTTTTATTAAATATAATACACGTAACCCATATATCAAATACACAAAGCAGTGATATCATTCTAAAAACTATACTTTTTTTTTTAACATTAGCTAAATGTGGTAGTGTGACCTCCATACAACTACTCCACGGAAGAAAAATGTTCCATGCCACTGAGGTCAATAATATAATGTAGTCATCTTTGGACACATTTTTTTTTATAAAGTTTGAATTTCTTTTACCAAAATGGAACTTGAGTTGTTTACAAGAGCGTGGAGTTTAGGGGCTAAAAAAATAATTAAAGACACCCATCTTAGCTAAATGCATCAGATTGATACTTACACATAAAAGTGAATCAGTCGACGAGCTAGCATAATGTCGTCTACATTCCGATCACTATGGCCAAATTGGAAAAAATAAAACCCTATCTTGATTTGTTAGTTGACCTGCATATTAAAGTAAACACCACCAAACAAACAAAAATTTAAAACCTATAAAACTGAGACGTTCTAAAAAAACCTATACTACAGGCCCCTCCGTTTCAACATCTTCTCCTCCTTTATCTTCTCTGCCATAAACGGACGATGATGATGGATTTTTAGAGTCAGTACCGGTTCAGCCACCAGTACCTACGACTCCTTCGGTGGTGAATGATATAGGTCTGGTTACTCCTCCTTAAGATACTCCGGTGATCTTTTCCAGTCCTCCATTGTCGACACCTTCGCTTAACCGAGTACGTAATACTTTGCCTACGCGAACGTCGGTTATTTCAACTATTCCTAGGTGTTTGTTTGATGAACTAGATGAAGATATTTCTTCTTCTACAATGGAAGACATTCCTATGGGAAAAGGATGTAGAGAAAAATTTCCTTCAACAAGATTAAAGGAATATGTGACTAATACGGATTGTCATGGGTCTGATAGTGATTTTGTGGACTCATCGTGGTACCCAATTGATTCTTACATTACTTGTGATCAATTCTCTGAGTCTCATCAAGCTTTTCTGGTCGCTATCACTGCAGGACGTATTCCAAAGACATATGCTGAAGCTTTTGAGGATGAAAGGTGGCGTTCTGCGGTACGCGGAGAGATTGATGCTCTAGAAGAACAAGGGACATGGACCAACGAAACATTGCCTCAAGGGAAGAAAGCTCTTGGGTGTAAGTGGGTTTTCACTACTAAGTATCGATCTGATGGTTCAATTGAATGATAGAAGGCAGGTAATAAGCAAACCGAAGGCATTCACTACAAGAAAACCACCGTAAATCCGACGGACTTTCCAACGGATTTAACTCTGTCTGATATTTCAGACGGATAAAAGACGATATTCCGATCAACGCTATCCACCGGAACTCCGTCAAAAATGTCCGACGGATTCCAACAGAAATATATCCATCAAACTCCGTCGGACATACATGAGGCCGTCTGAAATCCGTCGAAAAGATTGAACAATGAAATAGCCGTTAAATAGCTCTTCGTATTTTGTATATCGTAACAGATTTCAGACGGCTTACCGACGGATATCCGACAAATTTCCGACGGGTTGGCATTCATCGGAAAACCGTCAGTTCGTTTGATCATTAATATAGCCGTTATATAGCCGTTTGAACATATCGACGGGTTACTGACGGATTTCTGATGGCTTGCGTATTTATATATATGTTTTCACCAGAGATTCACAACACAATTTCTTTCTTTAACCATAATTTATGAAAAATGTATTCTTTTAGAAATTTTCGATCACGGATTGACCAACCAATGATGGATCCGGAGTCAAACTTATTGACGGATGAGTATGCTCGAAGGCTATATGAATTCATGGATATTTCCGTAAATCAAGCAGGAGCAGAAAAACCTCGTAAGTTAAAATTTCCATGTTCTTTGTGTGTTAATTCATGTAATATTAACATTGAGATAGTTTGGAAACATTTGTATTCCAATGGGTTTATGTCGGGTTACAAAGTCTGGTATTTACATGGGGAAAGAGATTATGATTATGGTAGTACTACTCTACCATATCTTTTAGTAGCTTAGGAGAACATAGAACGGAAATAGATTTTGGTGTAGGTACTGTAGAGATGGTGAATGATGCTATTAGAGAGAATATGCAGTCGACATCTGTAGAAGGAGATAGGGTTGAAGAACCAAATGTAGAAGCACAAAGATTTTTTGATATGTTAGACGCAGCGAAACAGCCGCTATATAGTGGTTGTAGAGAAGGTCATTCACCTTTATCATCGGCTTGTAGAATGATGACCATTAAGACAGACTTCAATTTGGCAGAAGAATGTGTTGATGCGATAACAGATTTTGTGAAAGATATTTTGCCTGAAGATAATCTGTTACCAGCATCGTACTATGAGGTACATAAACTTGTAGCTGGTCTTGGTTTACCGTATCAGGTGATATCTGTATGCATCAACAACTGTATGATATATTGGCGAGAAGATGAAAATCGCAAAAGATGCAAATTCTGTTGTAAACCACGATATCAGGAAACTAGTGGGAGAGTTCCAATTCCATTTAAACGGATGTGGTATTTACCATTAACAGAAAGGTTGAAGAGGTTATATCAATCCCAACGTACGGCAGAGCAAATGAGATGGCATGCCGAGCATCGACAAGATGGAGAGATTACACATCCTTCAGACGCAGAAGCCTGGAAACATTTCCAAGGACTGTATCCAGATTTTGCGTATGAGCAAAGAAATGTATACCTTGGGTTATGTACTGATGGTTTCAACCCATTTGGAAAGCATGGAAGGCAATATTCGTTGTGGCCCGTTATTGTAACATCTTACAATTTGCCTCCATCTTTGTGCATGCGTAGAGAGTTTTTGTTCCTCTCAATTCTTGTTCCCGGCCCAGAGCATCCGAAGAAATCACTCGATGTATTCCTCCAGCCATTGATCTATGAGTTACAAATGCTTTGGAATCATGGTGTTGAAGCTTATGACGTTTCATGCCGACAGAATTTTAAGATGCTTGCGGTTCTAATGTGGACCATAAGCGATTTCCCAGCTTATGGTATGTTATCTGGATGGACAACGCATGGACGATTATCATGCCCATATTGTCAAGACAACACTGATGCATTTCAATTAAGCCGGGCCGAATCCTTGTCAAAAGACTTCATCCGCTTTGTCCTCCAAATACAACCTGGTAATTTCTAACATTTGTCCTCCAAATGCGTTGTTATAGTCTCAAACTTAGCACAGCTTTATCTTCTCTTTATTAGGTTCCATAAGTCAGGCAATGGGATTTCAACTTTAATCAACAACATGCTAAGTGGGCTATTAAAGCATCCTTACGAGAAATTTGTGATGCTGCCTATACAGGATCAAGATATGTGGTTTAGGATGTTTGCGGTAAGTTATTCTTTTCTTTTGCAGCAAGAGTTTTCTTGGAGCAGAGTTGAGTTTGTGGTTTATTTTTAAGTTGAGTTTTAGTTTTTGTAAATTATTGTTTTCTTTTGCAGCAAGAGTTTTCTTGGAGCAGAGACCTTGGACCAGCTGTTAGAAGAGGTTTTGACAAAAGATGCAGAAGAGTATACTCTAGGAAGATGAACGAGTGGAAGCAGAAGTGGAATCATAGGAAGATTCCCAAGGAATTCACTGGGAACTCAACCTTATGGAATGGATTTACTACTTACTGGAGTCATGAGTTAACTAAAAAAGTCTCCAAAATAGCTTCTAAAAACCGGAGGAGCAACCGAAAGGGTAAAGGTCCATCGACTCACAATTTAGGGGCAATTAGCAAGTCTACTCGGGAAGATCAACTTGTAAGTTTGTTTCATTTTTTTTTTTAATTTACACAAGTCATTTTTATCTCCAATATTAATTGTTTTGTTTTACAGTTTAAAGAAAATGGTGTGAAACCCACATTTCTTAACATGCTGACGGATGCACACACCAACAAGACTACCAAGGAGATTCAATGTCTAGTTGCTCGGGAAATTGTCACCACTGTGGAGAAGCTTGCTGAAGAATATATTCAGTCCCAGCTGGTTGTTGAGGGAACCCCTCCACCTGAGGTCTCACCAGACATGTGGAATGAGTTTGTCATACAAGTAACTACCTTTATCTTTTAAAATTCTTTTTTGTAAAATTATATTTTATATTTCTAATAATTTTACATTTGTTTTATTTCCTAGAGCACTCCTATCACCAAAGGTCGTATTTTTGGGATTCCAAATGAGTATCATCCTTCTCTATCTACTACTACTACTTCCCAGTTTCCTTCAGATGTGGAACAAGAACTTAGACAGGAAATTGCAGAGAAGAAAACCCAACTTGACAACTTGCAAAAATACTTTGACT
>OY743221.1:17994884-18013633 GCA_963555745.1 Cardamine flexuosa | reverse complement strand
CTTGAAATTTCATCACAAGACTATCCTAGACAACAGACTTCATAACCAGCTCAATCCATGGTTCGTGGTAGAGAGCCCCAAGACCCAACCTAGTCAGCATAGTTTGAGGAGTCGGATCAGGCGTGAAGAATCAACCTATTCAAGTCGAGAAGAGTTCATAACAAGTGAATAGGTGGAGTCGTGACATAAATCAATGTCTGATGCATCCACCCTCACGCTATTGTACTCTAAACCCCTGAAAAAGGCTATCCAATGGCTCAAGGCATGGGTCGTGCTCATGAGACCATCTAAGATCATGTTCTCCTTTATCAGGGGAGAACAAGCATTAAAATCACTCACCCAAGAGGGAGTTGAAACTGAGTGATGATCTAACTATCTAAGCAATAACAAAACATAGAGAAGCTACCCTAATCCATCCCCAAAAATCCCAAATGTACTACTCACACAAAGTGATCATGGCTGGGGTCCAAAACCCAGAAAAGCTTGAGCTTTACATATGTTATAGCCTTTGATCTAGTGAGCAGGGTTGGAGAAGAAATCAAATGCAAATACTAATTTTATAAAAAGATATCAAAGTTACAAAGTTGCTGAAAATGAAAAACTGTCAATAACAGTAAGAACAAGAGAAAGAAAAACTAGAGCAAAACCTAAAAATCCCTAAGCCAAAGCGGCGCTATTCGATCTTCCCTAATTAGGTTTAATGAGGTGATTTTATACATAGGCTCAAGCGCTTATTACATTTTGCGAGTTTTTAGGAGAAAAAGTCGGAGAGTGCCCACTCGACCCAGCAGTCGAGTGGGGTGATCGAGTAGCTTCTCGAGTGGGCAGGCGGTGCTGAAGTCTCGCAAGCCTGTGATGCTGAGGTCGAGGGTGCCTGTTTAGAGTGTTTCACTCGAGTGCCTGGTCGAGAGTGCTTGTCTGGAGTGCTTCACTCGAGTACCTGTGTAGAGTGCTTCATTCGAGTGCCTGTCTAGAGTGCTTCACTCTAGTACCTGTCTAGAGTAGTCACTCGAGAGCCTGTCTAGAGAGGTCTGGTCGAGTGACCCATCTCTCTTCTTTGCAATCTTCACTCGACTCCATAGGGTTTGGCTGCACGTCTTCACTTCAGGAGCCAAAATCCAAGTATGCTCCATATGCCCCATAAGTACCTAATAAGACCCCAAATATGCAAAATGCATGTAATACCTATACAGAAATATGAAACATCCTATATGAAGGATAAATGCACAAAATGGTATAAAAAATGGATAAAATATACTCTAAGGCATGATAAAAAGGTGGTAAAAACGTGTATAAAAGTTGTGTTATCAACTCCCCCAAACTTACCCTTTGCTTGCCCTCAAGAAAATAGAAAGGATTAGATGAAAGTAGTAGTGTGAAAAGTGGGGACTCAGAACCTAAGAAAAATAAGCAAACCTCTAAAGTCAATGTCACAGTTATTAGTTCTAGAATGCTATTCACAGAAGTTCTACTTAAAAGCTTTAGCCAGACTCATCACATCAAATTTAACACTAAGACTCAGCCACAAGAAACCATTCAAAGCAAACTATCCCTTTAACATTGATTAAGGACGAACTGGTAAATCGTGATATGCAATAACTGTAACTCATTTGGTTGAGGGTCAAGTTTTAAGAGATAAAAATGATCTCTTCTTCCTCTGGTTTTAAACGCATGTATCAGGATCTCTCAGTGAAATGGATTGAATTATAAGAGAATGCTAAACGTGGAGCCAACTGGTGCATACAGGAGCAGACTATCATCTACCCATGAAGAACCAAATGACTCCCCTAACTCTAAAATCCCAGAAACTTCATCCTAGTTCTACCCTTGTGCTTAAAAGCTTTTCTTTTTCATTTTTTTTAAGTCAGGACTGATTTTCTGTTTTCTTCTAAGGAGAGCATACTTTACTTTTTACTTCTAGCGGATTTGGGAATTTTTATTTTTCACTAAGCTATGACTCGACCACTCACTCGAGTGGTCTAGTCGAGTGGCTACTATACGATTTTTTTCTGTTTCTTTTACTGAGCCAACTTTTATCTTTTTCTTCCAAATCCTTTACTAGACTCATCATTTTTTTTGAACTTATCCTCTCCAAAGGCTTATGATTTTTAGCAAACTCTTTTTCTTTTTTCTTTTCTTTTCCCAGACTCAAACCCCAACTTATTCAAACTCTTAGCCTAAATCTGGTTCAAAAATTGTGAACCAAAGACTACATAAGAGGCTACTCCTGTTGGCAACACCTAACACCTTCTCTCTAATTCAATCCGGAAATAGGCCTCACTTCACTCAAGAATAATGTATGGTCTGAAATGAAGTTTTGGGTTTTCTTTTTGTGGAACTGTCTCAATGGTGGAGACAGCTACTTGGATTAGCAAGAATGGTAAAAGGTGAAAGAAAGTCCAAGTATTTTGAGGTATCCATGAGTTAAATTTTTAGAGCATATCATGATAATTAAGTTTTTAAAATTAGGTTATAATTCATAGGGATAGTTTGACAAATCACAGTAAGTTTCAACCAAGTGAGAGTGCTAAATCTAAATTCCAAGCAAGGTGCAGCTTTAGTTTTCAAGCTTAGTCGAATGCATTAGACAACTTATAACTGTGGCATTGAAATTATATGTTTGGTTCTTAAGCTGTTTACGGTTTGACTCATCATTATCCCCTATGCATATGTACAATCCTAAGCAAAATTTCTAAAACTCTAAAATTTCTAAAAACATGACACTATGTTTTTGTAAAATGATTTTCTGAAAATTTTCAAATTTTTATGTTTTTTCAATGCACATAGATGATGCAAATTTGAATAAGAAAATAAGGAAATATGTCAAATACGTCTCTCAAACCCTCCCCCAAACTTAAATTACATAGTCCTTTGTGTAAAATAAATTCAAGAGATGATTTGAGAGACTAAACCAAAAGAAAAAAAAATTGCAATGATATAAACAATGATAAGGAAGTGGGGTGGTACCTCATTCTTGTGTCGTGAAGAAGGCATCTGTGTTAGCCTCCATGCTCTCCTGAGTGTAGGCTGGAACTGTGGTTGTGAAAGGATCAGCCCCAGGGTGTGACTCGAGTGGTCCACTCGACCCAGCAGTCGAGTGGTCTGGTATATATCGTGCACTCGATCCAGGTGGTCGAGTGGCTTTTTCTGGGGACGAATGATCTAGATCCTCTATAGGGTGATCTGAGCGCCTTTTTCTCTCCTTCTGCTTAGCCAAAGTTCTTCTAGATGAGCTAGCACTCAACTTCCTCTCAGCTGCTGCCAAGCGTCTGGTGATCCCCTTCATTGTGACATTCATTCCACTCTTGAATTTGCTGAATTGCTTGTCCTGCCACTTGCACCACTTCTGAAGTGTGGAGATCTTATGGTTAGCCTCCTTGAGGCTTTTTCACTCTGTCTCCTCAAAAGAAAGCCTCTCTGGAGCTTGCATACTCCCCATGAAGTCTTGAAATGTTTCATCTTCTTGGAGTCTAACTCCCTCATCAGAGAAGTAGAGATCTCGGACTGGTGGTACAAAGGGGATAATACGTTCACCGTCCTCTGCATAGAGCTTGACTAGACCTCCATAAGGTAGCAAAATCTTCGCCTTGCTGCTCCTGGGATGTGAGAAGTTGTAGATGTACTTCTCCCCAACCTTTGCACCAATAGTCTGAGTGTCCTTCATGTGATCCAAGTCCATCAGAGTGTATGGTGTGGGTGCTGATATGAGCTCAACTCCAGTAGCCTCTAAAAATGGGGTAACAATCCCTTCTACTGTGAACTCTGCCTTGTTCAACATCTTGTCATTCTTGAAAGCAGTAGCTCTGTAGCTCATGAGGTGTCTCACCAAAACGATGGAGTTCCCTGTGTAGGCTCTATCTCCTTGCATCTCAATCCCATTGGCCCGGTTCTCCTCTGATGAGTAGATCAGGTAGTCGCAAAGAGCTTGTCCAGCATCTTCAACTCACTCTCATTCACTGGCCCTGTGGCCTTCTTCGCAAACATCGTGTTTACAAGAGTCCTGTGGAGGTATCTCACTGCAGGGTGCCTGATCTCACTGCTCTTAGCTCTAGCAGACTGATAGTGCTCCCTTCCTCCAAGCGCTAACCACAACTCATTCAGCTCTTTCTTCTCAAAGTCCTGAGCTTGCCCTGTTCCTCTGCGAAAATCAAACAAGATGTCGACCACACTCAGGGGCAGCTGATAATCTATCCCTCTGACTCTGAAGCTCACATGCCCCATCTCTGCTGTACCAGCCATGCCTCTCATCTCATAGAGGTGGAGATCCACTGTTGCCAAGAAATGGCAGGTCTCAGTCTTGAAACAATCCCGAGGGCTGTGGGTGAGTCCCACAATTTCAGCAGACTCATAGAGCTTCCTCACCTCTCTGCAAATTTCCAAAGCTTGCATGGTGGGGCGATCTGGGTACCTAGTCCCAACGAACTTCACCCTCTCCAGGATGGAGATGAGCTTAGCTTCCTCAGAGGTCTCAGCCTGGATATCTTCTGAACTCTCAAAACCAGTCTCTCTTCAGTGTTCCTTCTCACTGATTCTTCTTCCTGAACCCTTTTTCCCTTAGCCTTGTCTTTCCATGACCCAGATGGTCGAGAGGCTGGTGCTGCAGTTTGGCTTCTCATTGCCCTTGTCCTTGTAGTGCCAGTGCTCCTCAAAGCAATTCACAAATCAAAAATTTAGCAAAAAAATTGGACCAATCGACCCAACCACTTGAGTGGTGTGGTCGAGTGGGCAAAAATTTCCAAATAAAATTTTGCCCAACTTGATCCACTCAAGTGCTTTGATCGAGTAACTAAATTAACAATCATATGCATCCAATTTCAAGCCTAGCAAGGATCTAAACAAATTAGGCTCAAATTTTTTCCAAAATCATCAAGTTCCAAAGCAATTTTTTCTATATGCATGATTTCAAAAATTTCTAAAACTTGTTCAATTTCAACAATGATGAACAATGTGGGTTCTCCAATTATCAAACAATCAATTGCTAAACCGAAATTTTTCCTAAGGTTACAAATTTTTTTTGAAATTTTCAAGTGCACTACTAAGAAAAAAATTTCGATTTAAAGCATTTTCAACCATAGAAATCATTGCATACTCCTTACGATTCCTTACACTACTTTAATCAACCGATTTTAACTACATGCAAGCCAAAAATTTTCAAAAAATTTCAAAAAACGGGTTCAAAGGGTTTAAAAACTTACAAGTGAGTTTCGGGATTGCTAGAGTAGTGAGACATGATTGAAATTCGGTTAAAGACTTTGAAGATTTGATTGAGAATTTTTAGAGAGAAGTTGCAGAGTTATGCGCTTTCTAGAGAGATAAAAATCGTAAAAATGGGGAAGAAGAAGATGGTGGGTCGCGTGGGTATTAAATGATAGAGTGATTTCAAATGAACGGCCTAGATTAAAAGTTGAGATTTCAGACAAAACCTGGCCACTCGACCTAGGGGTCGAGTGACTTTTTGGATTTTCGGCTGACCCTTTTGAAACTCCACTTTGACTCATACTCAGCTTCTATCCTTTCCTGAAACTCAAAACACTAAGAAAACACATTAAAAATAACAAAATTCAAAAAGACATAAAAAAAATCAAAACTAGTATATACAATGATAAACATGGGAATTCCTCCCAAGTGAGCTTGTTTAAAGTCACTTAGCTTGACTCTCACTCTTTTTAGGCAAGTGGAAGGTCTTTGAGAGACTGTGTTGACCCCTCTGGACTCGGCTTCTCTACTATGAAGGTTGATGCCATGATAGCGTGATATAAGCTATCACTCGTTCCTGGTGGCTTGGGGGTTGTTGAGCTTCCTTGAGCTTCCTTGAGCTTCTGAACTTCCTTCTCAAGCCTTTCCACCTTCTCTGCCAACTCAAGAACAACACCTTGTAGAGCAAGGATTGTGCTCTGGTCTGATGCTGGTGTTGTGAGTGGGTATGTTGAGTTGCTCTTCCCTGTACAAAACTATTCCTTGTCCGAGTACCAAATCGAACCAGCTGGTTTCGTAGGGGTCAGCTGTGCTCTTTGGTGATGACTCGAGTGGTCACTTGACCTAGCAGTCGAGTGGACTGGTCGAGTGTGCCATGTACTGTCTTCATCAGAGTCACCTTCTGCTAGAAACACATCTAACTTCTGCATTGCTCCTTCAGAGTGGCTACCCATGGTGACTGTGAACCCTGGAGGTCTGGATGGTGTATGAGAGTACTGTTCAAACTTTCCAAAGTTTTTCTTTTCATAACCCTCAGCTTCTTCCATGTAAAAGAGCTGTCTCTCGAAAGCTAGGTTCTTCAAGCCGGAAGAGGTGTCAAAGTGCATCACCAAGTCATTACCGGTTCGAAGAACTATTTCACTATTTTTGGTGTCTATAACAGCTCTAGAGGATGCCAAGAATGGTCTGCCTAGTATAAGGGGATCCATTGGCTCTTTTTCCATCTTCATCACTATGAAGTTAGTAGGGATTTCCATGTTTCCTACTCTTACTGAGACATTCTCTAGCAAGCCATGGGGAAATCTGATGGTCCTATCAGCTGGGACTAGAGACCTCGTGCTTGGCAGAAATTTTTGATAGCCCAGCTTTCCTGCCACAGAAAATGGCATTATGCTGACTGAAGCACCCAGATCACAAAGAGAATTTTTGGAAAGTATGGTTTATGATGGTGCAGGGTATTGTGAAAGATTCAGGATCCGTCAGCTTCTTTTGCACTACTACTTTCTGCTGAGTGATCATCCTGCACTCATAGGCCTTAGCAGTTGCTGCTCTTGTATCTTGAATTTTTTTCAAGGCTCTTTTTCTCAAACCACTGTCAAAAGGTCCAAGTGAGTTCACAGCTTCATCCCAAGTCATTTTAGCTTCTAGCTTTTCTTCAAGCATAATAGCATACTCCTTCTCAATCTCAGCCTTGAACCGTTCTTGGAAAGGACTTGTCATAATCGCATGCAGATCCAATATTCACTTCTCCTTTGCAGTTAAGGTCACCATCAGCTTGTGGAGGTGGTCTTGGAGCAAATCCAGATGGATTGGCTGGAGCTTGTGGCACAAAAGGCTTGTTTTGGCATGGGTTCTGAGTAGGGTAGACTTGATCCTGAGGGTTGGCCACGTTGGGATTCCTATAGGAGAGATTAGGATTGTTCCTATAATTGATGTATCCTCTGTTGAAGCCAGCTTGATTCTGTATATACAAGATCTCTTCAACCTGATCATCTTCACCTTCCTGAGCCTGAGTAGCAGAAATTTCACCAACAAAGTTCACAGATTTCTGCTGAGCCAGGATGAGCTTGTCAAGTTTCTCATTAAGAGACTGAATTCTCCTGCTTGGTCTTATTAGAAGACGAAGATGGTCCTCTAACTGATCTGTCAAAGTCCTCACTGTAGTTTCCATCAGAGATTTCAAGGTTCTCCACTAGCTCCCAGCCAGTGACAACGTCTCAGTTGAGGAAATTTCCATTACTAGCTGTATCCAATAGCATTCTGATCTTCGGGCTTGCCCCTCTCTAGAGCGTACTGAGCAAAGACTCCTTGGTGAAACCTTGGTGAGGATACTGCGTTGTGTACTCCTTAAACCTCTCTCATGCTTCAGAGAAACTCTCATTTGTCCGCTGAGTGAAGCTGGAGATCTCGTTCTTGAACTTGGCAGTCCTTGACATAGAGAAGAATTTCAGCAGAAAAGCCTTCTTGCAGTCATCCCAGGTGGTTATAGAACCCTGAGGCACTCCTCGTTCCCAGTGGGAAGCCTTATCACCAAGAGAAAATAGAAAGAGGCGTAGCTTGAAGCTGTCCTCTGAGATGCCATTGATCTTGGTGAGCTCACACAGTCTATCAAACTGGTCCAAATGAGCAAGCGGATTTTCCATAGGAAATCCATGGAATTTGTGGTTCTGGACCATGGAGATCAAACCCGTCTTGATCTTGAAGTTATTGTTGTTGACTGAAGGAGCTACAATTCCCTGCCTCTGAGAGTGAGTGTTTGGAGCGTCTCCTGCTCCAATCACCCTAGGCTGAGTTACTTGTTCTGCCATGACTGCAGGTGTCTCTGGAACTGGTTGTGCATGAATAGGGGTAGCAGATGTAGGTGAGCTTGACGAGTATGGTGGTTGATGCGATGTATGTGATCAAGTAACTGGATTAGGTTTTGGCTGCCTTGAGAACGTGTTTGCATTCAGAGAGTAGTGACTCGATCAAGTACTCGAGTGGTAAGGTCGGGTGGTAGGGTACCTGATGCAAAACAGACAAAAATTTCAAAACCAAATCATTACCCAGATCTCAAAAGTAACAGACTTGATCTAGTAAGCCTTAAACAAGTAACTGTGTAGACAAAAACACTCAATATTGGCAACGACGCCAAATTGAAAATAGGATTTTGCCTACTCTAAGCAAAGAAAGACAGCAAAACAATCAATCTAAGCCTAGAGAGACCAAATACAAAGTTTATCAATTGTAGTATAGTGGTAAATGGTTGAGAGTAACTTTGTCAAACCAATCAAGAGTGGTCTACAACAACTAGTTGATTATTAAGGCTAGCTATTCAAGTAATTATCAAAAAGGTGTGGTACTAGCAGTCTGAATAAGAAATCTACTAAAAACCCTAAATGATACTAGAGGTACCAAAGTCTGTCACACTTTAGCACATCATGGAACTAAACAGAAGAAATCACAGTACTAGGACTACTCGACCACACTGATAGAGTGGTGAGGTCAAGTGCTACAGTAAAAACAGAGAAAAACTACAGTGAACGATTAGTAAACAAGCTGTGAAACTATGGAAAAAACAGGGACTCCAGGGATGGAAATCACTGGATCGAAAACACTCTATTCTATTGCAGCTATCAATTAGCAATTTCATAACAGGACTACCCTAGACAACAGACTTCATAACCAGCTCAATCCATGGTTCGTGGTAGAGAGCCCCAAGACCCAATCCAGTCAGCATAGTGTGAGGAGTCGGATCAGACATGAAGAATCAGCCTATTCAAGTCGGGAAGAGTTCATAACAAGTGAATAGGTGGAGTCGTGACCTAAATCAATGTCTGATGCATCCACCCTCACGCTATTGTACTCTAAACCCTGGAAAAAGTCTATCCAATGGCTCAATGCATGGTTCGTGCTCATGAGACCATCTAAGATCATGTTCTCCTTGATTAGGGGAGAACAAGCATTAAAATCACTCACCCAAGAGGGAGTCAAAACTGAGTGATGATCAAACTATCTAAGCAATAACAAAACAGAGAGAAGCTACCCCAATCCATCCCCAAAAATCCCAAATTTACTACTCACACAAGGTGATCATGGCTGGGGTCCGAAACCCAGAAAAGCTTGAGCTTCTCATATGTTATAGCCTTTGATCTAGTGAGCAGGGTTGGAGAAGAAATCGAATGCAAATACTAATTTTATAAAAAGACATCAAAGTTGCTGAAAATGAAAAACTGTCAAGAATAGTAAGAACAAGAGGGAGAAAAACTAGAGCAAAACCTAAAAATCCCTAAGTCAAAGCGGCGCTATTCGATCCTCCCTAATTAGGTTTAATGAGGCACTTTTATACATAGTCTCAAGCGCTTATTACATTTTGCGAGTTTTTAGGAGAAAAAGTTGGAGAGTGCCCACTCGACCCACCAGCAGTCTAGTGGGGTGGTCGAGTGGCTTCTCGAGTAGGCAGGCGGTGCTGAAGTCTCGCGAGCCTGTGATGCTGAGGTCGAGGGTACCTGTCTAGAGTGCTTCAATCGAGTGACTTGTCGAGAGTTCCTTTCTAGAGTGCTTCACTCGAGTACCTATCTAGAGTGCCTGCCTAGAGTGCTTCACTCGAGTGTCTGTCTAGAGTGCTTCACTCGTGTACTTGTCTAGAGTGGTCACTCGAGAGCCTGTCTAGAGTGGTCTGGTCGAGTGAGCCATCTGTGTTCTCTGCAATCTTCACTCGACTCCATAGGGCTTGGCTGCACGTCTTCACTTCATGAGCCAAAATCCAAGTATGCTTCATATGCCCCATAAGTACCTGATAAGACCCCAAATATGCAAAATACATGCAATGCCTATACAAAAATATGAAACATTCTATATGAACGATAAATGCACGAAATGGTATAAACAATGGATAAAATATACTCTAAGACATGATAAAAGGTGGTAAAAACGTATATAAAAGTGGTTTTATCAGATACCAGACGAAGTTGAAGCAAGTGGAGTTGTAAGTTACGTGTGCTGGTATTCTTCTGATTCTGGACTAGATAATGGTGTCATCTCATTCTGAATATGTGTGACTTTAGTATCTGCACTCCCCCTATCATCTAAAGCCTGGAGCTGAGGAGCTACAGGTTCAAATATCCAGTCATCATCACAAGTACCCATAAAAGTCGGAGCCAAGGAAGATTGCTTTCTTTCGACGTAAGGAAACACATCTTCTCGGAAAATCACATCCCGGGATGTTATAAACTCTTCCTGTTCGACGTCAAAAACTTTCCATCCTTTCTTTCCAAACGGATATCCCATAAATACACACAACTGACTTCTCTCATCAAACTTGTCTTTACTTTGTGAAACACGATGAGTGTAACATGCAGAACCAAAAACTCGCAACTGATCATAATCTGGTTTTTTGCCATGTAACACCTCATATGGAGACCGTCCATTATGAAAAGAGCCTGGAGTATGATTTATCAAATAAGCAGCCGTTAGAACCGCTTCACCCCAAAATTTGGTTGGTAAATTTGCTTGAAACAACAATGCCCTCGCAATATTAAGTATATGTATATGTTTTCTCTCCACTCATCCATTTTGTTGAGGAGTTCCGACACATGATGTTTTGTGAACAATTCCATGTTCTCGAAAATACTTCAACAAACACATAAACTCAGTATCGTTATCTTCTTTGGATGTGTACCTTTCTTTTGGACAATGTTGCTGTGTGGTGTGTTGTAGTTACAACTTAAGCTGTTTTTTATTCTTTGATTTTTATAATAAAACTTTCCTAATACTTCTTCAATGTAATAATGGTTCTGTTTGATAACCAATGCATAATTGATTATTAGCATAATTGCATAATGAAAAATTGCATAATGAAAACCTGTATAATGAAAATTTGGAGAGTAAAATTTTGTGTGATTGGATACATTTTTCAAAATGACAGAATATAATATTAAATCACAAATATACACATATACTTATTAAATTTTAATATATTTTATACTTTTGATATTATAAATAGTATTTTATTATCGATAATTATTTTTTAATTAGATAAATTTTAGCATGTTAAAATAGGTGGTTTCAAAATTATTTGAAAAAGGTTATAAGATAATATAACTTTGAAATATCAAAGAAGCAATATAATTATTTATTGTAAATAATTGCAAACTTAATTTATTTTCAATAGTTAATTTTTAGCATATGATATATATAATATAATATCAGATCCTAAATGATTGTTTGGGGGTAAGTTCATAGGGAACCGGATTTGAATGTTTGTATAACAGTAATAATAATATACTAATAATTATGGTTTTTTAGTGGAGCAAGTAACATTTTTATATTGCATATAATCGATATGAGATCCTAAATGAAAAAGGTGAATTTTTTTTAAAGATAAAAGTATGTATGTTATGGCACCCCTAATGACCCCATCTAATAGTCATCTCAGTTGGTCCATGCATACGCTTAACCAATCCATGAAGATCAAACCGACTCAAAACCGGGAAAAAGTCAGAGATGCTTTTTCACAACGTTTTTTCTTTCTTTTGATTGGAAAGTTGGTGAATGAGAACAAGTGGAAGCAAGGAGAAGTTTGGGATTATGTTGAAGTTGAGGAACTCACTTGTTGCTGCACCCGTGCTAAGTTTTTCTGATCGAAATCTTTATCCTTAAGTTTATAACAATTTAAACTATAAAGAGATAACAAAATGCTTCTTTTTTCTTTCATGGGGAATTTTGGTCTTTGTTCAGCTCAGTTTGAAGATTCAGTGCTCGAGATTTCCGCTTGCAAGCTCTTGAAGCTTTGATGAAGAGTAATGTCAAGATTGATTCTTATGGATGAGAAAGGTAACATAAAATTGTTTAAACTAGACATTGGAAGATCAATGAGCTGTCTCTTTGATGTGATTCGCTATTTTTATTGAATTCATATTTGACAAGGTTGAAGCTCTTAAGCAATGCAAATTCAGTTTGGCTTTTGAGAATACTAACAAGGAGGATTATGTCACCGAGAAATTATTTCAATCCCTTGTTGCTGGTATGTTTTTATATTCTATCTCTCCCTTTGTGAGCATATCTTACAAATTCTTGTTGGTGATGTCATTAGAGAAAGAAGTATTTGTTTCCAATAAATCATGTGAGAAAAAAAAATCTGTTGTGATGAAGATTAATTTTGCAAAACAAACTAAATTTCTACAAAAAAAACGCAATGAAATTATGACTAATAAAATATCTGCAAAATGGATTTAAAAATATAACAATAAAAAAATTGCAGCAATATTTGTTATAGTTTTTATGATGCATTTTTATGACACACATATCAAGAAACTAATTATTACAAATTTGTCTTAGTATTTGTCATATTTTTATGTAGCAACAAGTTGCAACAATCAACAGTTGCATTCATGTGTTGCAGCTATAAGAAAAATTTGCTATAAAACTATTGTTGCATAAATACTACATATATTGCAAGAAGTAAATTCATTACAAATTTTGCTACATTTATGCCATAAATACAAATTTGCAACAATCAAACAGTAACATTATAAATATTGTCTCAATTTTATTGCAATCTCATATTTGCAACAAAATATTGACATATTGCAACAAATTTATAGTATTGCAATATCACTAATTTCTTGTAGTGATTAGTGTTTGATTAGAATGTTAAATATAAACTTAAGCAATCTCTTCTCAGGATCCGTCCATGTGGTTGTTGGTGCTCCAAATATAGAAGAATTTGCACATTAAGAAAACTGAAGTTGCTAAGAGATTTTTTTCCATAAATGATTGTAAATGTGTATAGTTATAACTTCTTCTTGAAAGCTTCATGCTTCTGTTTTGTATGAGGGCCCTTCAGATTCTTTCAAGGCATTTGTTGATATGGCTGCTCTACACTATTCTTGGGCATTTGCAACTTTGTCGTCCCTATGCAGCAAAATCTCAGTATTTGTCTGAAGCTCATAGAATCTCAGTATGATATGGAATAAAAGTGCATCTCTGCTCTATTTGTGTCAAGAAACCTATTTCTGTATAAAGGTTTTCCTATTGATTCAGATCGTAAGGCATTGCCTTATATACAAATAGTTTGACCTAATGTAATTACATGTAAATAACCCAACTTAACCAAATTCATATACTAATTACATAATAGTCCATATCTCCTTCAATACCCCCCCCCCCTCAAGATGGAGTATGCAAGTCACACATACCAAACTTGATAAAAAAATCATCAAACTCTCGTCTGCCAAGTGCTTTGGTAAGGATATCAGCTAATTTTTGCATTGTGGGAACATGTTTTGGGTAGATAACCCCACGAAGTATTTCATCTCGAATAAAATGATATTCCTTGTCAACATGTTTAGTATGCTCATGGAACACTGGATTCTTACTCAAGTGGATCGCAGACTGATTATCACAATGAAGAGGTATTGAATCGGAACAATCCACACCCAAAGTAGTAAGCATTTCGTGGAGCCAAAGAAGTTCACTAACCGTTTCACCCATGGCCTTATATTCGGCTTCAGTAGACGACCTGGAGGCGGTTTCTTGTTTCTGAGTTTTCCAAGAGATAGGAGAACCACCAAGTTGTATAAACCAAGCCGTAAGTGAGCGTCGAGTCAAAGGACATGCCGCATAATCAGAGTCACACCATGCAGACAACTTAAAATCAAAACCTGTTCGTAACAGAATTCCTTGGCCAGGATTTCTCTTCAAATATCATACCACACAAAGTACATCTTGCCAATGTTCGGTCTTAGGAGCATGCATAAACTGAGCTAGTAAATGAATTGCAAATGACAGCTATGGACGAGTAACGCCAAGATAAAGTAGTCCTCCGACCAAACGACGATATCGAGACGGATCAGGAAGATCATCACTCTGTGAAGTAGCCAAAGAATGATTCTGTTCGACCAGATGAGAAGCAGGTTTCGCACCGAGTAAGCCTGTCTCAGATATTAAGTGAAGAGCATACTTCCGTTGACATAAGTACATACCCGTAGAACTGCGAGCAACTTCAGTACCCAAGAAATATTTTAATATACCAAGATCCTTCATGTGAAATGTGGAAGATAAATAAGCTTTGAACTCCTGAATAATAGGCAAAGAACTCCCAGAGATAATAATATCATCCACATAAACAAGCACATGAAGTCGGAGATCATCTTTGTCATCAGCAAGTGTAAATAATGAGTAATCAGAAATAGATTGAGGGAAACCATAGTCTTTAAAAGCAGTAGCTAGTTTGGCGAACCAATATCTAGGAGCCTGCTTGAGGCCGTATAAAGACTTATGGAGATGACACACTTGCGATTTATCTTCAGTTCGAAATCCTGGTGGAAAATGAATAAACACTTCTTCATTGAGATCACCATGCAGAAAAGCGTTATGGACATCCATTTGGTGAACCTCCCAATCCCGAGAAACTGATACTTCCAGAAATGACCAAACCATTACCATCTTACATACAGGTGCAAAAGTCTCTGTATAGTCAATCACTACAAGAAAACAGCAGAATATAGACGACCATATTCGTCGGAAATCCATCGGAATATGCATATTCCGACGGAGTTCTGACGAATATGGCCGTCGGATCTAGATAGTCGGTATCCTATTATCCGTCAAAAATCTGTCAAAAATTGTGATGGATTTCAGACAAAAATAAGCCGTTGATAGTTCAGACGGATTTCCGACTAAAAATATTCTGACAGAATATTGAGTCTATTCAGACGCCTTAGTTCCAACGGATTTCTGACCGTTAATTATCTGACGGATTTCAAAGATAATTCCGACGGTAATATTCCATCATGTTGATTTGATGAAACCAACGGATTTTCTGACAATTAATTAAGAATTTTTGGTTATTAATTTGTTTATTTAATAAAAATGATAAAATAAAACTAAAATTAAAATAGAATCGATAATTAATATGAAAATAAAAAATTTCAAATCTAAAACTTGTTAGATAATATGTTTGACAAACAAAAAATAATAATAAAAATTCTAAGATGGAGGTGCCATATTGGCAAAGTAAGCCTCCATGCGTGCCTCCAAAGCTCGGTGCTTCTCCTCACTCTGATTCTTGAATGAGTCAAAGTATTTTTGCAAGTTGTCAAGTTGGGTTTTCTTCTCTGCAATTTCCTGTCTAAGTTCTTGTTCCACATCTGAAGGAAACTGGGAAGTAGTAGTAGTAGATAGAGAAGGATGATACTCATTTGGAATCCCAAAAATACGACCTTTGGTGATAGGAGTGCTCTAGGAAATAAAACAAATGTAAAATTATTAGAAATATAAAATATAATTTTACAAAAAAGAATTTTAAAAGATAAAGGTAGTTACTTGTATGACAAACTCATTCCACATGTCTGGTGAGACCTCAGGTGGAGGGGTTCCCTCAACAACCAGCTGGGACTGAATATATTCTTCAGCAAGCTTCTCCACAGTGGTGACAATTTCCCGAGCAACTAGACATTGAATCTCCTTGGTAGTCTTGTTGGTGTGTGCATCCGTCAGCATGTTAAGAAATGTGGGTTTCACACCATTTTCTTTAAACTGTAAAACAAAACAATTAATATTGGAGATAAAAATGACTTGTGTAAATTAAAAAAAAAAATGAAACAAACTTACAAGTTGATCTTCCCGAGTAGACTTGCTAATTGCCCCTAAATTGTGAGTCGATGGACCTTTACCCTTTCGGTTGCTCCTCCGGTTTTTAGAAGCTATTTTGGAGACTTTTTTAGTTAACTCATGACTCCAGTAAGTAGTAAATCCATTCCATAAGGTTGAGTTCCCAGTGAATTCCTTGGGAATCTTCCTATGATTCCACTTCTGCTTCCACTCGTTCATCTTCCTAGAGTATACTCTTCTGCATCTTTTGTCAAAACCTCTTCTAACAGCTGGTCCAAGGTCTCTGCTCCAAGAAAACTCTTGCTGCAAAAGAAAACAATAATTTACAAAAACTAAAACTCAACTTAAAAATAAACCACAAACTCAACTCTGCTCCAAGAAAACTCTTGCTGCAAAAGAAAAGAATAACTTACCGCAAACATCCTAAACCACATATCTTGATCCTGTATAGGCAGCATCACAAATTTCTCGTAAGGATGCTTTAATAGCCCACTTAGCATGTTGTTGATTAAAGTTGAAATCCCATTGCCTGACTTATGGAACCTAATAAAGAGAAGATAAAGCTGTGCTAAGTTTGAGACTATAACAACGCATTTGGAGGACAAATGTTAGAAATTACCAGGTTGTATTTGGAGGACAAAGCGGATGAAGTCTTTTGACAAGGATTCGGCCCGGCTTAATTGAAATGCATCAGTGTTGTCTTGACAATATGGGCATGATAATCGTCCATGCGTTGTCCATCCAGATAACATACCATAAGCTGGGAAATCGCTTATGGTCCACATTAGAACCGCAAGCATCTTAAAATTCTGTCGGCATGAAACGTCATAAGCTTCAACACCATGATTCCAAAGCATTTGTAACTCATAGATCAATGGCTGGAGGAATACATCGAGTGATTTCTTCGGATGCTCTGGGCCGGGAACAAGAATTGAGAGGAACAAAAACTCTCTACGCATGCACAAAGATGGAGGCAAATTGTAAGATGTTACAATAACGGGCCACAACGAATATTGCCTTCCATGCTTTCCAAATGGGTTGAAACCATCAGTACATAACCCAAGGTATACATTTCTTTGCTCATACGCAAAATCTGGATACAGTCCTTGGAAATGTTTCCAGGCTTCTGCGTCTGAAGGATGTGTAATCTCTCCATCTTGTCGATGCTCGGCATGCCATCTCATTTGCTCTGCCGTACGTTGGGATTGATATAACCTCTTCAACCTTTCTGTTAATGGTAAATACCACATCCGTTTAAATGGAATTGGAACTCTCCCACTAGTTTCCTGATATCGTGGTTTACAACAGAATTTGCATCTTTTGCGATTTTCATCTTCTCGCCAATATATCATACAGTTGTTGATGCATACAGATATCACCTGATACGGTAAACCAAGACCAGCTACAAGTTTATGTACCTCATAGTACGATGCTGGTAACAGATTATCTTCAGGCAAAATATCTTTCACAAAATCTGTTATCGCATCAACACATTCTTCTGCCAAATTGAAGTCTGTCTTAATGGTCATCATTCTACAAGCCGATGATAAAGGTGAATGACCTTCTCTACAACCACTATATAGCGGCTGTTTCGCTGCGTCTAACATATCAAAAAATCTTTGTGCTTCTACATTTGGTTCTTCAACCCTATCTCCTTCTACAGATGTCGACTGCATATTCTCTCTAATAGCATCATTCACCATCTCTACAGTACCTACACCAAAATCTATTTCCGTTCTATGTTCTCCTAAGCTACTAAAAGATATGGTAGAGTAGTACTACCATAATCATAATCTCTTTCCCCATGTAAATACCAGACTTTGTAACCCGACATAAACCCATTGGAATACAAATGTTTCCAAACTATCTCAATGTTAATATTACATGAATTAACACACAAAGAACATGGAAATTTTAACTTACGAGGTTTTTCTGCTCCTGCTTGATTTACGGAAATATCCATGAATTCATATAGCCTTCGAGCATACTCATCCGTCAATAAGTTTGACTCCGGATCCATCATTGGTTGGTCAATCCGTGATCGAAAATTTCTAAAAGAATACATTTTTCATAAATTATGGTTAAAGAAAGAAATTGTGTTGTGAATCTCTGGTGAAAACATATATATAAATACGCAAGCCATCAGAAATCCGTCAGTAACCCGTCGATATGTTCAAACGGCTATATAACGGCTATATTAATGATCAAACGAACTGACGGTTTTCCGATGAATGCCAACCCGTCGGAAATTTGTCGGATATCCGTCGGTAAGCCGTCTGAAATCTGTTACGATATACAAAATACGAAGAGCTATTTAACGGCTATTTCATTGTTCAATCTTTTCGACGGATTTCAGACGGCCTCATGTATGTCCGACGGAGTTTGATGGATATATTTCTGTTGGAATCCGTCGGACATTTTTGACGGAGTTCCGGTGGATAGCGTTGATCGGAATATCGTCTTTTATCCGTCTGAAATATCAGACAGAGTTAAATCCGTTGGAAAGTCCGTCGGATTTACGGTGGTTTTCTTGTAGTGAATGCCTTCGGTTTGCTTATTACCTGCCTTCTATCATTCAATTGAACCATCAGATCGATACTTAGTAGTGAAAACCCACTTACACCCAAGAGCTTTCTTCCCTTGAGGCAATGTTTCGTTGGTCCATGTCCCTTGTTCTTCTAGAGCATCAATCTCTCCGCGTACCGCAGAACGCCACCTTTCATCCTCAAAAGCTTCAGCATATGTCTTTGGAATACGTCCTGCAGTGATAGCGACCAGAAAAGCTTGATGAGACTCAGAGAATTGATCACAAGTAATGTAAGAATCAATTGGGTACCACGATGAGTCCACAAAATCACTATCAGACCCATGACAATCCGTATTAGTCACATATTCCTTTAATCTTGTTGAAGGAAATTTTTCTCTACATCCTTTTCCCATAGGAATGTCTTCCATTGTAG
>OY743221.1:17884398-17994684 GCA_963555745.1 Cardamine flexuosa | reverse complement strand
CAAAGAGACAGCTCATTGATCTTCCAATGTCTAGTTTAAACAATTTTATGTTACCTTTCTCATCCATAAGAATCAATCTTGACATTACTCTTCATCAAAGCTTCAAGAGCTTGCAAGCGGAAATCTCGAGCACTGAATCTTCAAACTGAGCTGAACAAAGACCAAAATTCCCCATGAAAGAAAAAAGAAGCATTTTGTTATCTCTTTATAGTTTAAATTGTTATAAACTTAAGGATAAAGATTTCGATCAGAAAAACTTAGCACGGGTGCAGCAACAAGTGAGTTCCTCAACTTCAACATAATCCCAAACTTCTCCTTGCTTCCACTTGTTCTCATTCACCAACTTTCCAATCAAAAGAAAGAAAAAACGTTGTGAAAAAGCATCTCTGACTTTTTCCCGGTTTTGAGTCGGTTTGATCTTCATGGATTGGTTAAGCGTATGCATGGACCAACTGAGATGACTATTAGATGGGGTCATTAGGGGTGCCATAACATACATACTTTTATCTTTAAAAAAAATTCACCTTTTTCATTTAGGATCTCATATCGATTATATGCAATATAAAAATGTTACTTGCTCCACTAAAAAACCATAATTATTAGTATATTATTATTACTGTTATACAAACATTCAAATCCGGTTCCCTATGAACTTACCCCCAAACAATCATTTAGGATCTGATATTATATTATATATATCATATGCTAAAAATTAACTATTGAAAATAAATTAAGTTTGCAATTATTTACAATAAATAATTATATTGCTTCTTTGATATTTCAAAGTTATATTATCTTATAACCTTTTTCAAATAATTTTGAAACCACCTATTTTAACATGCTAAAATTTATCTAATTAAAAAATAATTATCGATAATAAAATACTATTTATAATATCAAAAGTATAAAATATATTAAAATTTAATAAGTATATGTGTATATTTGTGATTTAATATTATATTCTGTCATTTTGAAAAATGTATCCAATCACACAAAATTTTACTCTCCAAATTTTCATTATACAGGTTTTCATTATGCAATTTTTCATTATGCAATTATGCTAATAATCAATTATGCATTGGTTATCAAACAGAACCATTATTACATTGAAGAAGTATTAGGAAAGTTTTATTATAAAAATCAAAGAATAAAAAACAGCTTAAGTTGTAACTACAACACACCACACAGCAACATTGTCCAAAAGAAAGGTACACATCCAAAGAAGATAACGATACTGAGTTTATGTGTTTGTTGAAGTATTTTCGAGAACATGGAATTGTTCACAAAACATCATGTGTCGGAACTCCTCAACAAAATGGATGAGTGGAGAGAAAACATATACATATACTTAATATTGCGAGGGCATTGTTGTTTCAAGCAAATTTACCAACCAAATTTTGGGGTGAAGCGGTTCTAACGGCTGCTTATTTGATAAATCATACTCCAGGCTCTTTTCATAATGGACGGTCTCCATATGAGGTGTTACATGGCAAAAAACCAGATTATGATCAGTTGCGAGTTTTTGGTTCTGCATGTTACACTCATCGTGTTTCACAAAGTAAAGACAAGTTTGATGAGAGAAGTCAGTTGTGTGTATTTATGGGATATCCGTTTGGAAAGAAAGGATGGAAAGTTTTTGACGTCGAACAGGAAGAGTTTATAACATCCCGGGATGTGATTTTCCGAGAAGATGTGTTTCCTTACGTCGAAAGAAAGCAATCTTCCTTGGCTCCGACTTTTATGGGTACTTGTGATGATGACTGGATATTTGAACCTGTAGCTCCTCAGCTCCAGGCTTTAGATGATAGGGGGAGTGCAGATACTAAAGTCACACATATTCAGAATGAGATGACACCATTATCTAGTCCAGAATCAGAAGAATACCAGCACACGTAACTTACAACTCCACTTGCTTCAACTTCGTCTGGTATCTGATAAAACCACTTTTATATACGTTTTTACCACCTTTTATCATGTCTTAGAGTATATTTTATCCATTGTTTATACCATTTCGTGCATTTATCGTTCATATAGAATGTTTCATATTTTTGTATAGGCATTGCATGTATTTTGCATATTTGGGGTCTTATCAGGTACTTATGGGGCATATGAAGCATACTTGGATTTTGGCTCATGAAGTGAAGACGTGCAGCCAAGCCCTATGGAGTCGAGTGAAGATTGCAGAGAACACAGATGGCTCACTCGACCAGACCACTCTAGACAGGCTCTCGAGTGACCACTCTAGACAAGTACACGAGTGAAGCACTCTAGACAGACACTCGAGTGAAGCACTCTAGGCAGGCACTCTAGATAGGTACTCGAGTGAAGCACTCTAGAAAGGAACTCTCGACAAGTCACTCGATTGAAGCACTCTAGACAGGTACCCTCGACCTCAGCATCACAGGCTCGCGAGACTTCAGCACCGCCTGCCTACTCGAGAAGCCACTCGACCACCCCACTAGACTGCTGGTGGGTCGAGTGGGCACTCTCCAACTTTTTCTCCTAAAAACTCGCAAAATGTAATAAGCGCTTGAGACTATGTATAAAAGTGCCTCATTAAACCTAATTAGGGAGGATCGAATAGCGCCGCTTTGACTTAGGGATTTTTAGGTTTTGCTCTAGTTTTTCTCCCTCTTGTTCTTACTATTCTTGACAGTTTTTCATTTTCAGCAACTTTGATGTCTTTTTATAAAATTAGTATTTGCATTCGATTTCTTCTCCAACCCTGCTCACTAGATCAAAGGCTATAACATATGAGAAGCTCAAGCTTTTCTGGGTTTCGGACCCCAGCCATGATCACCTTGTGTGAGTAGTAAATTTGGGATTTTTGGGGATGGATTGGGGTAGCTTCTCTCTGTTTTGTTATTGCTTAGATAGTTTGATCATCACTCAGTTTTGACTCCCTCTTGGGTGAGTGATTTTAATGCTTGTTCTCCCCTAATCAAGGAGAACATGATCTTAGATGGTCTCATGAGCACGAACCATGCATTGAGCCATTGGATAGACTTTTTCCAGGGTTTAGAGTACAATAGCGTGAGGGTGGATGCATCAGACATTGATTTAGGTCACGACTCCACCTATTCACTTGTTATGAACTCTTCCCGACTTGAATAGGCTGATTCTTCATGTCTGATCCGACTCCTCACACTATGCTGACTGGATTGGGTCTTGGGGCTCTCTACCACGAACCATGGATTGAGCTGGTTATGAAGTCTGTTGTCTAGGGTAGTCCTGTTATGAAATTGCTAATTGATAGCTGCAATAGAATAGAGTGTTTTCGATCCAGTGATTTCCATCCCTGGAGTCCCTGTTTTTTCCATAGTTTCACAGCTTGTTTACTAATCGTTCACTGTAGTTTTTCTCTGTTTTTACTGTAGCACTTGACCTCACCACTCTATCAGTGTGGTCGAGTAGTCCTAGTACTGTGATTTCTTCTGTTTAGTTCCATGATGTGCTAAAGTGTGACAGACTTTGGTACCTCTAGTATCATTTAGGGTTTTTAGTAGATTTCTTATTCAGACTGCTAGTACCACACCTTTTTGATAATTACTTGAATAGCTAGCCTTAATAATCAACTAGTTGTTGTAGACCACTCTTGATTGGTTTGACAAAGTTACTCTCAACCATTTACCACTATACTACAATTGATAAACTTTGTATTTGGTCTCTCTAGGCTTAGATTGATTGTTTTGCTGTCTTTCTTTGCTTAGAGTAGGCAAAATCCTATTTTCAATTTGGCGTCGTTGCCAATATTGAGTGTTTTTGTCTACACAGTTACTTGTTTAAGGCTTACTAGATCAAGTCTGTTACTTTTGAGATCTGGGTAATGATTTGGTTTTGAAATTTTTGTCTGTTTTGCATCAGGTACCCTACCACCCGACCTTACCACTCGAGTACTTGATCGAGTCACTACTCTCTGAATGCAAACACGTTCTCAAGGCAGCCAAAACCTAATCCAGTTACTTGATCACATACATCGCATCAACCACCATACTCGTCAAGCTCACCTACATCTGCTACCCCTATTCATGCACAACCAGTTCCAGAGACACCTGCAGTCATGGCAGAACAAGTAACTCAGCCTAGGGTGATTGGAGCAGGAGACGCTCCAAACACTCACTCTCAGAGGCAGGGAATTGTAGCTCCTTCAGTCAACAACAATAACTTCAAGATCAAGACGGGTTTGATCTCCATGGTCCAGAACCACAAATTCCATGGATTTCCTATGGAAAATCCGCTTGCTCATTTGGACCAGTTTGATAGACTGTGTGAGCTCACCAAGATCAATGGCATCTCAGAGGACAGCTTCAAGCTACGCCTCTTTCTATTTTCTCTTGGTGATAAGGCTTCCCACTGGGAACGAGGAGTGCCTCAGGGTTCTATAACCACCTGGGATGACTGCAAGAAGGCTTTTCTGCTGAAATTCTTCTCTATGTCAAGGACTGCCAAGTTCAAGAACGAGATCTCCAGCTTCACTCAGCGGACAAATGAGAGTTTCTCTGAAGCATGAGAGAGGTTTAAGGAGTACACAACGCAGTATCCTCACCAAGGTTTCACCAAGGAGTCTTTGCTCAGTACGCTCTAGAGAGGGGCAAGCCCGAAGATCAGAATGCTATTGGATACAGCTAGTAATGGAAATTTCCTCAACTGAGACGTTGTCACTGGCTGGGAGCTAGTGGAGAACCTTGAAATCTCTGATGGAAACTACAGTGAGGACTTTGACAGATCAGTTAGAGGACCATCTTCGTCTTCTAATAAGACCAAGCAGGAGAATTCAGTCTCTTAATGAGAAACTTGACAAGCTCATCCTGGCTCAGCAGAAATCTGTGAACTTTGTTGGTGAAATTTCTGCTACTCAGGCTCAGGAAGGTGAAGATGATCAGGTTGAAGAGATCTTGTATATACAGAATCAAGCTGGCTTCAACAGAGGATACATCAATTATAGGAACAATCCTAATCTCTCCTATAGGAATCCCAACGTGGCCAACCCTCAGGATCAAGTCTACCCTACTCAGAACCCATGCCAAAACAAGCCTTTTGTGCCACAAGCTCCAGCCAATCCATCTGGATTTGCTCCAAGACCACCTCCACAAGCTGATGGTGACCTTAACTGCAAAGGAGAAGTGAATATTGGATCTGCATGCGATTATGACAAGTCCTTTCCAAGAACGGTTCAAGGCTGAGATTGAGAAGGAGTATGCTATTATGCTTGAAGAAAAGCTAGAAGCTAAAATGACTTGGGATGAAGCTGTGAACTCACTTGGACCTTTTGACAGTGGTTTGAGAAAAAGAGCCTTGAAAAAAATTCAAGATACAAGAGCAGCAACTGCTAAGGCCTATGAGTGCAGGATGATCACTCAGCAGAAAGTAGTAGTGCAAAAGAAGCTGACGGATCCTGAATCTTTCACAATACCCTGCACCATCATAAACCATACTTTCCAAAAATTCTCTTTGTGATCTGGGTGCTTCAGTCAGCATAATGCCATTTTCTGTGGCAGGAAAGCTGGGCTATCAAAAATTTCTGCCAAGCACGAGGTCTCTAGTCCCAGCTGATAGGACCATCAGATTTCCCCATGGCTTGCTAGAGAATGTCTCAGTAAGAGTAGGAAACATGGAAATCCCTACTAACTTCATAGTGATGAAGATGGAAAAAGAGCCAATGGATCCCCTTATACTAGGCAGACCATTCTTGGCATCCTCTAGAGCTGTTATAGACACCAAAAATAGTGAAATAGTTCTTCGAACCGGTAATGACTTGGTGATGCACTTTGACACCTCTTCCGGCTTGAAGAACCTAGCTTTCGAGAGACAGCTCTTTTACATGGAAGAAGCTGAGGGTTATGAAAAGAAAAACTTTGGAAAGTTTGAACAGTACTCTCATACACCATCCAGACCTCCAGGGTTCACAGTCACCATGGGTAGCCACTCTGAAGGAGCAATGCAGAAGTTAGATGTGTTTCTAGCAGAAGGTGACTCTGATGAAGACAGTACATGGCACACTCGACCAGTCCACTCGACTGCTAGGTCAAGTGACCACTCGAGTCATCACCAAAGAGCACAGCTGACCCCTACGAAACCAGCTGGTTCGATTTGGTACTCGGACAAGGAATAGTTTTGTACAGGGAAGAGCAACTCAACATACCCACTCACAACACCAGCATCAGACCAGAGCACAATCCTTGCTCTACAAGGTGTTGTTCTTGAGTTGGCAGAGAAGGTGGAAAGGCTTGAGAAGGAAGTTCAGAAGCTCAAGGAAGCTCAAGGAAGCTCAACAACCCCCAAGCCACCAGGAACGAGTGATAGCTTATATCACGCTATCATGGCATCAACCTTCATAGTAGAGAAGCCGAGTCCAGAGGGGTCAACACAGTCTCTCAAAGACCTTCCACTTGCCTAAAAAGAGTGAGAGTCAAGCTAAGTGACTTTAAACAAGCTCACTTGGGAGGAATTCCCATGTTTATCATTGTATATACTAGTTTTGATTTTTTTTATGTCTTTTTGAATTTTGTTATTTTTAATGTGTTTTCTTAGTGTTTTGAGTTTCAGGAAAGGATAGAAGCTGAGTATGAGTCAAAGTGGAGTTTCAAAAGGGTCAGCCGAAAATCCAAAAAGTCACTCGACCCCTAGGTCGAGTGGCCAGGTTTTGTCTGAAATCTCAACTTTTAATCTAGGCCGTTCATTTGAAATCACTCTATCATTTAATACCCACGCGACCCACCATCTTCTTCTTCCCCATTTTTACGATTTTTATCTCTCTAGAAAGCGCATAACTCTGCAACTTCTCTCTAAAAATTCTCAATCAAATCTTCAAAGTCTTTAACCGAATTTCAATCATGTCTCACTACTCTAGCAATCCCGAAACTCACTTGTAAGTTTTTAAACCCTTTGAACCCGTTTTTTGAAATTTTTTGAAAATTTTTGGCTTGCATGTAGTTAAAATCGGTTGATTAAAGTAGTGTAAGGAATCGTAAGGAGTATGCAATGATTTCTATGGTTGAAAATGCTTTAAATCGAAATTTTTTTCTTAGTAGTGCACTTGAAAATTTCAAAAAAAATTTGTAACCTTAGGAAAAATTTCGGTTTAGCAATTGATTGTTTGATAATTGGAGAACCCACATTGTTCATCATTGTTGAAATTGAACAAGTTTTAGAAATTTTTGAAATCATGCATATAGAAAAAATTGCTTTGGAACTTGATGATTTTGGAAAAAATTTGAGCCTAATTTGTTTAGATCCTTGCTAGGCTTGAAATTGGATGCATATGATTGTTAATTTAGTTACTCGATCAAAGCACTTGAGTGGATCAAGTTGGGCAAAATTTTATTTGGAAATTTTTGCCCACTCGACCACACCACTCAAGTGGTTGGGTCGATTGGTCCAATTTTTTTGCTAAATTTTTGATTTGTGAATTGCTTTGAGGAGCACTGGCACTACAAGGACAAGGGCAATGAGAAGCCAAACTGCAGCACCAGCCTCTCGACCATCTGGGTCATGGAAAGACAAGGCTAAGGGAAAAAGGGTTCAGGAAGAAGAATCAGTGAGAAGGAACACTGAAGAGAGACTGGTTTTGAGAGTTCAGAAGATATCCAGGCTGAGACCTCTGAGGAAGCTAAGCTCATCTCCATCCTGGAGAGGGTGAAGTTCGTTGGGACTAGGTACCCAGATCGCCCCACCATGCAAGCTTTGGAAATTTGCAGAGAGGTGAGGAAGCTCTATGAGTCTGCTGAAATTGTGGGACTCACCCACAGCCCTCGGGATTGTTTCAAGACTGAGACCTGCCATTTCTTGGCAACAGTGGATCTCCACCTCTATGAGATGAGAGGCATGGCTGGTACAGCAGAGATGGGGCATGTGAGCTTCAGAGTCAGAGGGATAGATTATCAGCTGCCCCTGAGTGTGGTCGACATCTTGTTTGATTTTCGCAGAGGAACAGGGCAAGCTCAGGACTTTGAGAAGAAAGAGCTGAATGAGTTGTGGTTAGCGCTTGGAGGAAGGGAGCACTATCAGTCTGCTAGAGCTAAGAGCAGTGAGATCAGGCACCCTGCAGTGAGATACCTCCACAGGACTCTTGTAAACACGATGTTTGCGAAGAAGGCCACAGGGCCAGTGAATGAGAGTGAGTTGAAGATGCTGGACAAGCTCTTTGCGACTACCTGATCTACTCATCAGAGGAGAACCGGGCCAATGGGATTGAGATGCAAGGAGATAGAGCCTACACAGGGAACTCCATCGTTTTGGTGAGACACCTCATGAGCTACAGAGCTACTGCTTTCAAGAATGACAAGATGTTGAACAAGGCAGAGTTCACAGTAGAAGGGATTGTTACCCCATTTTTAGAGGCTACTGGAGTTGAGCTCATATCAGCACCCACACCATACACTCTGATGGACTTGGATCACATGAAGGACACTCAGACTATTGGTGCAAAGGTTGGGGAGAAGTACATCTACAACTTCTCACATCCCAGGAGCAGCAAGGCGAAGATTTTGCTACCTTATGGAGGTCTAGTCAAGCTCTATGCAGAGGACGGTGAACGTATTATCCCCTTTGTACCACCAGTCCGAGATCTCTACTTCTCTGATGAGGGAGTTAGACTCCAAGAAGATGAAACATTTCAAGACTTCATGGGGAGTATGCAAGCTCCAGAGAGGCTTTCTTTTGAGGAGACAGAGTGAAAAAGCCTCAAGGAGGCTAACCATAAGATCTCCACACTTCAGAAGTGGTGCAAGTGGCAGGACAAGCAATTCAGCAAATTCAAGAGTGGAATGAATGTCACAATGAAGGGGATCACCAGACGCTTGGCAGCAGCTGAGAGGAAGTTGAGTGCTAGCTCATCTAGAAGAACTTTGGCTAAGCAGAAGGAGAGAAAAAGGCGCTCAGATCACCCTATAGAGGATCTAGATCATTCGTCCCCAGAAAAAGCCACTCGACCACCTGGATCGAGTGCACGATATATACCAGACCACTCGACTGCTGGGTCGAGTGGACCACTCGAGTCACACCCTGGGGCTGATCCTTTCACAACCACAGTTCCAGCCTACACTCAGGAGAGCATGGAGGCTAACACAGATGCCTTCTTCACGACACAAGAATGAGGTACCACCCCACTTCCTTATCATTGTTTATATCATTGCAATTTTTTTTTCTTTTGGTTTAGTCTCTCAAATCATCTCTTGAATTTATTTTACACAAAGGACTATGTAATTTAAGTTTGGGGGAGGGTTTGAGAGACGTATTTGACATATTTCCTTATTTTCTTATTCAAATTTGCATCATCTATGTGCATTGAAAAAACATAAAAATTTGAAAATTTTCAGAAAATCATTTTACAAAAACATAGTGTCATGTTTTTAGAAATTTTAGAGTTTTAGAAATTTTGCTTAGGATTGTACATATGCATAGGGGATAATGATGAGTCAAACCGTAAACAGCTTAAGAACCAAACATATAATTTCAATGCCACAGTTATAAGTTGTCTAATGCATTCGACTAAGCTTGAAAACTAAAGCTGCACCTTGCTTGGAATTTAGATTTAGCACTCTCACTTGGTTGAAACTTACTGTGATTTGTCAAACTATCCCTATGAATTATAACCTAATTTTAAAAACTTAATTATCATGATATGCTCTAAAAATTTAACTCATGGATACCTCAAAATACTTGGACTTTCTTTCACCTTTTACCATTCTTGCTAATCCAAGTAGCTGTCTCCACCATTGAGACAGTTCCACAAAAAGAAAACCCAAAACTTCATTTCAGACCATACATTATTCTTGAGTGAAGTGAGGCCTATTTCCGGATTGAATTAGAGAGAAGGTGTTAGGTGTTGCCAACAGGAGTAGCCTCTTATGTAGTCTTTGGTTCACAATTTTTGAACCAGATTTAGGCTAAGAGTTTGAATAAGTTGGGGTTTGAGTCTGGGAAAAGAAAAGAAAAAAGAAAAAGAGTTTGCTAAAAATCATAAGCCTTTGGAGAGGATAAGTTCAAAAAAAATGATGAGTCTAGTAAAGGATTTGGAAGAAAAAGATAAAAGTTGGCTCAGTAAAAGAAACAGAAAAAAATCGTATAGTAGCCACTCGACTAGACCACTCGAGTGAGTGGTCGAGTCATAGCTTAGTGAAAAATAAAAATTCCCAAATCCGCTAGAAGTAAAAAGTAAAGTATGCTCTCCTTAGAAGAAAACAGAAAATCAGTCCTGACTTAAAAAAAATGAAAAAGAAAAGCTTTTAAGCACAAGGGTAGAACTAGGATGAAGTTTCTGGGATTTTAGAGTTAGGGGAGTCATTTGGTTCTTCATGGGTAGATGATAGTCTGCTCCTGTATGCACCAGTTGGCTCCACGTTTAGCATTCTCTTATAATTCAATCCATTTCACTGAGAGATCCTGATACATGCGTTTAAAACCAGAGGAAGAAGAGATCATTTTTATCTCTTAAAACTTGACCCTCAACCAAATGAGTTACAGTTATTGCATATCACGATTTACCAGTTCGTCCTTAATCAATGTTAAAGGGATAGTTTGCTTTGAATGGTTTCTTGTGGCTGAGTCTTAGTGTTAAATTTGATGTGATGAGTCTGGCTAAAGCTTTTAAGTAGAACTTCTGTGAATAGCATTCTAGAACTAATAACTGTGACATTGACTTTAGAGGTTTGCTTATTTTTCTTAGGTTCTGAGTCCCCACTTTTCACACTACTACTTTCATCTAATCCTTTCTATTTTCTTGAGGGCAAGCAAAGGGTAAGTTTGGGGGAGTTGATAACACAACTTTTATACACGTTTTTACCACCTTTTTATCATGCCTTAGAGTATATTTTATCCATTTTTTATACCATTTTGTGCATTTATCCTTCATATAGGATGTTTCATATTTCTGTATAGGTATTACATGCATTTTGCATATTTGGGGTCTTATTAGGTACTTATGGGGCATATGGAGCATACTTGGATTTTGGCTCCTGAAGTGAAGACGTGCAGCCAAACCCTATGGAGTCGAGTGAAGATTGCAAAGAAGAGAGATGGGTCACTCGACCAGACCTCTCTAGACAGGCTCTCGAGTGACTACTCTAGACAGGTACTAGAGTGAAGCACTCTAGACAGGCACTCGAATGAAGCACTCTACACAGGTACTCGAGTGAAGCACTCCAGACAAGCACTCTCGACCAGGCACTCGAGTGAAACACTCTAAACAGGCACCCTCGACCTCAGCATCACAGGCTTGCGAGACTTCAGCACCGCCTGCCCACTCGAGAAGCTACTCGATCACCCCACTCGACTGCTGGGTCGAGTGGGCACTCTCCGACTTTTTCTCCTAAAAACTCGCAAAATGTAATAAGCGCTTGAGCCTATGTATAAAATCACCTCATTAAACCTAATTAGGGAAGATCGAATAGCGCCGCTTTGGCTTAGGGATTTTTAGGTTTTGCTCTAGTTTTTCTTTCTCTTGTTCTTACTGTTATTGACAGTTTTTCATTTTCAGCAACTTTGTAACTTTGATATCTTTTTATAAAATTAGTATTTGCATTTGATTTCTTCTCCAACCCTGCTCACTAGATCAAAGGCTATAACATATGTAAAGCTCAAGCTTTTCTGGGTTTTGGACCCCAGCCATGATCACTTTGTGTGAGTAGTACATTTGGGATTTTTGGGGATGGATTAGGGTAGCTTCTCTATGTTTTGTTATTGCTTAGATAGTTAGATCATCACTCAGTTTCAACTCCCTCTTGGGTGAGTGATTTTAATGCTTGTTCTCCCCTGATAAAGGAGAACATGATCTTAGATGGTCTCATGAGCACGACCCATGCCTTGAGCCATTGGATAGCCTTTTTCAGGGGTTTAGAGTACAATAGCGTGAGGGTGGATGCATCAGACATTGATTTATGTCACGACTCCACCTATTCACTTGTTATGAACTCTTCTCGACTTGAATAGGTTGATTCTTCACGCCTGATCCGACTCCTCAAACTATGCTGACTAGGTTGGGTCTTGGGGCTCTCTACCACGAACCATGGATTGAGCTGGTTATGAAGTCTGTTGTCTAGGATAGTCTTGTGATGAAATTTCAAGTTGATAGCTGAAATAGAACAGAGTATTTTCGATCCAGTGATTTCCATCCTGGAGTCCCTGTTTTTCCCATAGTTTCACAGCTTGTTTAGTTATCGTTCACTGTAGTTTTTCTCTGTTTTTACTGTAGCACTCGACCTCACCACTCTATCAGTGTGGTCGAGTAGTCCTAGTACTGTGATTTTTTCTGTTTAGTTCCATGATGTGCTAAAGTGTGACAGACTTTGGTATCTCTAGTATCATTTAGGGTTTTTAGTATATTTCTTATTCAGACAACTAGTACCACACCCTTTGATAATTACTTGAATAGCTAGCCTTAATAATCAACTAGTTGCTGTAGACCACTCTTGATTGGTTCGACAAAGTTACTCTCAACCTCCATTTACCACTATACTACAATTGATAAACTTGGTATTTGGTCTCTCTAGGCTTAGGTTGATTGCTTTGCTGTCTTTCTTTGCTTAGAGTAGGCAAAATCCTTGTTTCAGTATCCAAAATTATCCAGCTCAAGTTGAGAATTCTCCAGCTCCAGTTGAGCTATCTCCAGCTCCAGTTGAGCGATCTCCAGCTCCAGTTGAGCTCTCTCCGCCAATGGTATCAGTCCCAGTTGTCCCTAAACTTGGAAAAGGTCAAAGAGAAAAAATTTTGAATGTGTTGTACAAGGACTTTGTTGCTTATAATGCTGTGAGTAAAGAAGAAAGCCATCACGCTCTCTCCCAGTCCTCGACATCGGTCCAAGGTAATTCCCTGTACCCTCTTACAAACTATATCTCTGATAACAAGTTTACTCCAGGTCATCGTGCCTATTTGACGGATATCACCGCGGCTGATGAACCGAAGCATTTTAAGGAGATTGTACGCATTAAAGTCTGGAATAATGCTATGACAAAGGAAATTTATGCTCTTGAAGTTCAAAATACTTGGGATATAGTAGATTTTCCTTATCATAAAGTAGCTATTAGTTCTCAGTGGGTCTACAAAACAAAGTATAATGCGGATGGTTCAATTGAACGAAACAAGGCTCGTCTTGTGGTACAAGGCAATAACCAAGTGGAAGGTGAGGATTATAGCGACACGTTTGCCCATGTTGTGAAGATGACTACTGTTCAAACATTGTTGTGTCTAGTCTCGGCAAAAAATTGGGAAGTTTACCAAATGGATGTCAACAATGCTTTTCTTCATGGGGACTTAGAGGAAGAGGTGTACATGAAACTACCTCCGGGTTTTCGGCACACTCATCCGGGTAAAATTTGTCGTCTTAAAAAGTCATTGTATGGATTAAAACAAGCACCCAGATGTTGGTTCAATAAGCTATCAGATGCTTTGATCAAGTTCGGTTTTGTTCAAGCTTATAAGGATTATTCACTATTTTCCTACACCATGAACGGCGTTGAATTAAAGGTACTAATTTACGTCGATGATCTGGTTATTTTTGATAACCATAGTCACATGCTCAAGAAATTCAAGAATATTTGGGTTGTTGTTTTTCCATGAAAGATTTGGGAAAATTAAAATATTTTTCTGGGAATTGAAGTTAGTCGTGGTCCAGAGGGATTTTTCTTGTCTCAATGCAAATATGCATTGGATATCATTTCTGAAACTGGTCATTTGGGTTCTCGGCCAGCGGCAACTCCGCTAGAACAAAACCACAAGCTTGCTGAAAGTAAAAGTCAGTTTCTTGATGATCCATTGAATCGATGTCTGGTGGGATGCTTGATATATCTTCTGAATACATGTACTTAGTTAAGTTACTCAGTTCATTTGTTATCACAGTTCATGAAACAACCCCGTGAAGATCATGGGGAGGTGGCACAGCGTGTTGTTTGTAATTTAAAAGGTGCTCCAGTTCAGGGAATCCTTCTTAGCTCATCTCCTGATCTCTCATTATCCGTGTATTGTGATTCCGACTGGTCCTCATGTCCTTTGACGCGTCAGTCATTGAGTGCTTTTGTTGTGTTACTCGGTGGATCTCCAATCTCTTGGATGACAAAGAAGCAAGATACAGTATCTCACTCATCTGCTGAAGCCGAGTATCGTTCCATGTCAGTTGCTCTCCGTGAGATAAAGTGGTTACAAAAACTTTTGAAAGAATTGGGAATTGAACAAGCTGCGCCAACTTGAATGTTTTGTGACAGCAAAGCCACCATTCATATTGCTGCCAATCCAGTATTTCATGAAAGGACTAAGCACATTGAGAATGATTGCCATGCGGTATGTAATGCGGTTCGGGATGGCATTTTCACCACTACTCACGTCCTAATTACTGAACAAATTTTTGATATGTTAACTAAAGCTCTTGGTAGAGCTCAGTTCGACCATCTTTTGTCCAAGTTGGGCATTCAGGATCTTCATGCTCCAACGTGAGGGGGAGTATTGGGCTAAGGTTGTTATGTAAGCCCATGTATATGAATAAGGCAGAGTCGGTCAATAAGAATAGGAAAGTTTGAGTCGATAGCTTAGGGTTCAAGTCATAAATCTTGTGTATATATACGATGGTATTGTGAATGAATGAAATCAAGTTGTGTTCGATAACCAATTCTACACTTTTGTTATGTAGTTTTTGCTATGGAAGCCCTTGCTGGTCTGCTCATTCAGTTCGGACAAGTTTGTTTAAATCCCAACAGTGCTACTATGTTTATGAGTAGTAAAGGGAACATACTCTTTGCACCATACTCCATCTTATCTTGTTGAACTAAAAGCCTTGAGTAATTGATAAGTTTATCTGCATTTCTCTGTTTTGTTTTGAAAGAGACTTGAATACAACGTGAACAAAAACGGTCGAAAGCTAAAAAGACAAAAGCTAAAGAGTCAAGCACAACTCTATCCACTCTGCAACTTATTAATTGAAAACTTAAACTGAAAAACCCACTAACTCTTATTAATGCTTTGATCAGATCTTAACATTCCTTCCCCCAAACTGAATGCGGCTAACGCATTGCTGTTTGCTCTTTACCTCCAAGTAGTCCTCTCAGCCTCTGAAAAGTATCCAGCTTTAATGGTTTTGTCATGATGTCAGCAATCTGATCTTGAATTTTGCAATAGACCAAACTAACTTATTCGTCCTTCACCAGATCACGCAGAAAGTGAAATATGACCTTGATATGTTTAGTTCTCCCTTGTAGAACTGGATTCCTTGACAGTTTAATAGAAGAGTTGTTGTCACAAAGAATACTCACACACTCTTCTTTCGTTTGATTGAAATTACTCAGTATCTTCTTCATCCATATGCACTGAGTAGCACAAAAGGACGCAGCTACATACTCTGCTTTGTTGTAGAAAGAGTTACAATTGGCTGTTTCTTTGAACTCCATGCCACAGCTGCAATGCTCAAAAGAAATGCATACCCGGAAGTGCTTCTTGAACTATCTATGTCCCCAGCAAATGTACTATCTGTATAAGCCTTTAAAATCCCTTCCCAGTCTCCTGTATACATCAGTCCCATTTGCAGAGTTCCTTTGACATATCTTAACACTCTTTTAACAGCCAAGAGATGAGCTTCCTTTGGCTGCATCATGAAACGGCTTCGAAAACAGACAACAAACATGATGTCTGGCCTTGTAGATGTGAGATACTTCAAACTTCCGATTAGCTGCTTGTACAAAGTCGGATCTGCATCGTGTCCTTCCATACTCTTTGACAGTTTGGTTCCAGGAACAATGGGATTATTGCAATCTTCCATTCCAAAACGTGATAAAACTTCAGCAGCATATTGATTTCATGGATTTTATGGTTTTATGACATGATATATGTATTGGTTTTAGAGTCTTTTGTATATATATTGAGTCTTATTAGGTACAAACATGAGATGGATCCTGATGAGCCCTTTTGAGCATTTGGAGGCTTGTAGCTGAGCAAATCAACAAGGAGACAAATGTTTCTGTCCATGTCCATCGACAGCCTGTCATGTGTCGGTCGACACAACCACGACGTTAGTGATGCCTTCGAGTTTTATCAAGTTTTAAGAATTGCAATTTTTCCCCAGAAGTTTCCAAAGTTTATACTTCATGCATAACCGTGTTTTTAGGTTAAACTATGTTTTAGAAGTCCCAGAGACTAAGTTTTGTCATTCACTAAGTTTTTTAGAAGTTCTAAGCTATTGTAAGTTTCAAGGAGATTATTGGAGAGAAGATTCAGATCTCAAACTTTGTAGAGAGAAGAATTCTGTACTCCCTTTGTTTTCTTATATCTGATATTATGAGTATTATTCAGACATGAAATCAATATACCTTGTTAGATCTAGGTTTTCAAAAGGGTTTATGAAGGATTGTTGAATTGGGCATAGTCTTGTTAGGTTATCTATTATGTTCTTCATCTGGAATTGATTATCACACTAGTCTTAAGATTGATCACCTTAATACTGGTACCACGGGATTATTGGTAGGCGCGAGAGTGCTATTGATACCCCGACCCAATATTAGATGAGCAAACAGCCTTTTCGCAGCGAGAGTTGATTTAGGAATTTTATAAACATATTGTACCCGCACATCATAGAGACTCTATTTATTGGTATTTCACAAAAAGATTTGGTTTGCTTCTGTTTAGAGGATAGATGTCGTCACAGCGAGAGTTGGATGAGATATCATATTAGTGTTACCAATTTAAGAACCACACAAACACTTTAGACCTGATTTACGAACTGCCCATTTCACTTTCCCGAGTTTTCCTGATTGATGTCCCCAGGTCTAGCGCTTTTAATCACTTGAATTTAATCCTGCTATTCCCCTTTAAGTTTATTGCACTGTTTTATTTAGTTTTCTATTTATTGATCTAGCTTAATTCAAATCTATTCAATCTATTACTTGAGTTTTCAGAGTCCTTATCGATTTGACCCCTAAGTGCTGCAATCGATCTCTTAATTTGAGAGAGTAGTTCTAGGTTTATATTTAACCCGTGTCACATATTTCTTTTGGCAAAGAAATATCCCATTCTCAGACTGCTCCACTTCCACACCTAAGAAGTAACACGTTTTCCCCAAATCTATCATTTCCAACTCCTTTTCCATCAAAGTTTTAAACTCTTCACACATCTTCAAATCATTTCTTGTGAAGATAAGATCATCCACGTACAAACTTATGATGAGAACTCTTCCTCCAGCTTCATTCTTGATGAATAATGTATGCTCAAGCTCACTCTTTTGAAAACCCTCATTTGTAAAATACTCTTCGATCTTGATGTACCAAGCTCTTGGAGATTGTTTAAGTCCATAGAGATTTTTCTTAAGCTTGTATACTTTATGCTCCTCACCTTCCCTTTCATAGCCTTCTGGTTGCTCCACAAACACGGTTTCTTTCAAATCTCCATGAAGAAAAGCACTTTTGACATCAAGCTGATACACATTCCACTTTCTTCTAGTTGCTTCTGCTAACAGCATCCGAATAGTGTCCCATCGTGCCACAGGCGCAAATACTTCATCATAGTCCACTCCATATGTTTGTGAGTATCCTTTAGCTACAAGCCTGGCTTTGAACTTATTAACCTCTCCTTTTTCATTCATCTTGGTCTTGTACACCCATTTAACCCCAATCTTTTTCATTCCCTCCAGTAACTCAACTAGCTCCCACGTTTCATTCTTTTCAACTGATTTGATCTCAGCATCCATTGCTTCCCTCCATTTCTTTTCTTCAGATGCCTCCCAAAAAGTAAGAGGATCGTCTTGAGTAACAAACAGAGCCATAAACTGCAACTCATCTTCTTCATCAGTGGACCCATCACCTCTTACACAATCTTGTAGATAAGCTGGTGGAACTCTTTTCCTTACTCCCTGTCGAATTTTTTGAACTGTTGAGTTATTATTCAGCTCTTCTTCTCCTGCTTCAGTTTCAGAAATTTCTTCTCCTCTTGGCGTGTTCTTATCATCAGTTTCAACTCTCTCCATATTTTCTGCATTTGGTTCTTCCTCCAGAAACACCAACACGTCACTTGCTTCTTCATCTGAGCTTCATTCCCAGTTCCACTCTTGTTCTTCATCAAACATCTTATATGCTTTGGAGCCTTCACTAACACCAAAAATATGCATTTATGACCTTTATCATCAAGCTTCACTCGTTTTTGACTTGGAACATGAGCGTATCCAATGCACCTGAACACCTTAAAATGCTCAACCTTAGGTTTAACTCCAGTCCAACATTATTGTGGAGTTTTGTCTTTCAATTCCAAAGTGAGGCATCTATTCAGGATGTGAGTTTTCCAACTCGCAGCTTTGCCCCAAAATCTTTTAGGCATGCTCTTCTCAATAAGTAAACACCTTACCATATTCATAATGGTTCTGTTCTTTCTCTCTGCAACTCCATTTTTTGGGGTGTGAATGCTGCAGTGAGTTGTCTTTTGATCCCATTAGATGCACAACAATTATTAAACTCCTTAGAGTTAAATTCTCCGCCGCGATCACTTTGTAGACAGCCTATTTTCATCCATGCTTCATTCTCAATCAACAACTTGAAACTCTTTTCTCCGATTGTGTCAGGCTGAATAGGTCCACATAGATCTGTGTGTATGAGCTGTAACTTCTCAGTTGCTCACCAAGTCGCTTGTTTAGGAAATGTGTCTCTACGCTGCTTCCTTTTTGCACACACTTCACATACTTCATTGAATTTTTCGATTTGAGGAAGTCCCACCACCGTTTGTTTCTTTGCTAGGATCTGCAAACCTTATTGATTTAGATGACCAAGTCTTCTATGCCATAAATTTGTTTCATCATGAGATACTTGCAAACATGACACTGTTGGTGAATTAGTTAGGAGAACAAACATTCGGTTGGCTGTCATGGTTTTTTGTATGATCAATCCTAGATCTTCATGAAACACCTTGCAGCTTCCATCTTTTATGAGAATCGCCAAGTTCTTTTCTTGTAATTGACCAAGACTTAGTAGATTTGTTGTTAAATCTGGAACATAATATACATTTGATCTTATGTGACTTCTCCCTTTTAAGGTCAGTTGCACGCTTCCTTGACCTTGTACTCTCATCCTTGAATTATTTCCTAGTTTCATCGTGTGCATGAGCTTCTCATCCAAGTTTGTGAACCAGCTTCCATCTCCTGTCATATGGTTTGACCACCCTGAATCCAAAAACCACACATGGTCACGCCTTACTCCTTCTTCTTCTACAAAAGCCATAAGTAGAAGCTCTTCTTTCTCATTTAGGTCATTATAGTTTGCAGCACTGTTCCAAGTATGACATTCAGATTGATAATGTCCTAACTTGTGACATTTAAAGCATTCAATGGTAGCTATGTTATTGTTCCTTCCTCGGCCTCTTCCTCCTCTGTAATTTCCTCTGAAACTTCTCCTTCCTCTGCCTTCATATGAAACTTTTAGAACCTGCTCTTCTTCTACAGGATCTCCTTTCATATGGTTTTCTTGGACCAACAAACTGCTCTGAAGTTCATCCAATGTGAGTGTATCCAAGTTGTTTGATTCTTCAATATAGCATACAACATAATTGAATCTCATGGTCAGAGATCTTAGAATCTTCTCCGATATGGCATTCTCCGGAAGGTTATCTCCATAGGCTCTCATCTTCTTTGCAATTGAAAGAGTTCTTGCAAAGTAACTATTCACAGTTTCACCTTCTCTCATCTGCAGTGTCTCATACTCCTTGCGTAAAGCCTGTAATTGTGCTCTCTTTACTTTGGTGGATCCTTGTAATTTCTGCTTTATGTTCTCCCAGATTTGTTTGCTTGTTTCAGTGTTGAGAATCGTATCAACAAGTTCTCTATCGATGGATTGATAGAGAAAATTCTTGAGCTTTAGATCTTTTAACATCTGCTCCTCAATCTCCTTTTTCTGCGCTTCAGTAGGGGTGACTCTTCAACCCTACTAATCCCATTCTCTATGAGATCCAATACTCTTTAGATCGAATGAAATTCTCCATCAAACGCTCCCAATGATCATAGTGACCATCAAACTGTGGTATAGCAGGAACAACGAACCCTTTCATACTGCTATTTTCTCCCATCAGAATCTTTCGTTCTTTCACTCCTCTCTTAACTCACTCTAGCCTCCTTAGTGAAGAAGTCTCTGATACCAATTCTTAACAATGGTTCAACAAAAGAAAAGCTGTTTGGTCAAAGCTTTTCTGATATATCAAAAGAGAAACAGACTTGCTTCTTATATAGAAAGATACTTGAATACAACGTGAAACAAAAACGGTCGAAAGTTAAAAAAGACAAAAGCTAAAGAGTCAAGCACAACTCTCCCCACTCTGCAACTTATTAATTGAAAACTTAAACTGAAAAACCCACTAACTCTTATTAATGCTTTGATCAGATCCTAACAGTTTTTGCTATGGAAGCCCTTGCTGGTCTGCTCATTCAGTCTGAACAAGTTTGTTCAAATCCCAACAGTGCTACTATGTTTATGAGTCGTAAAGGGAACATACTCTTTGCACCACACTCCATCTTATCTTGTTGAACTAAAAGCCTTGATTACTTGATAAGTTTCTCTGCATTTCTCTGTTTTGTTTTGAGTTTCTGTTTGCTTTTGAGAGTTAGAGAGACAGGAGACATTAGAAGAAACTCCATAGTTTTACTACAATACAAACACTCACATATAAAGAGATTGCAACAGCAACTCTATTAACAACTACCCAACAACTCCCACTTAACTCTAAACTTAGTTTACTCTTACAAGAAACCCCAGAAGTACTACTACAACACTGTTAGAACAACTACATTACATTAACTAACAACCTTTCATTCTTAACTCACTTTTCATTTTCTCAGTTCGGGTTGGGAACCAAAGTGGTATTACTCAACATATCTTCAACCTCTGATCTTACCAATGTCCTAATTCTTCTTGTGGGAGCAATGTGACCTTGCAAGCTGTGAAGTGGAGAAGGTGCTTTAAATGAATTGGCATCTGATGTTGCGACTACATTTTTTGTGGTAATAGCACAATAAATTTGTGTTCTTACTATTTCAAGATAACATCACCTAAGAGGACCTCTTTTTTTTTTCCAGTTGATGTGTTCTTTGCTTGCAGAGGACTATGTACTTCTTTATATTTTTGGAGAAAAACCTGCTCATTCACTTGCCATGGCTGGATTCGACAAGTTATCTTCAAAGAGGATTTGACAAGTTTTCTTCAAAGAGTAATAAGAAGAATAAGAGAAGCTCAGAACGACGAAGAAGGGTTTTTTAGACTATTTCGTATTAACTGATCCTTTAATTGTGTACTTTCACTTTAGGTCTTTGGTATCATAATTTCATATAATAAAATAAAATGTGACCTTTTTTCATTCAATATATTTTAGAGACAATAAATAAATGTTTAAAATGCAAAAAATAATAATATGCTATTAACAATTAGAAAATGCTGTGAATGCACCTATTAATATCAAAATATATGTTTGCTATTGTAGGAGTATATAATATTGCATCAAAGATTGCTCTATAATAACTAGGAGTACGATAGCAGAAAGAAAATTCGCTATGTAACGTCTTTGACCTATAATGATGGGCGATGAGAGGGAGCTACTAAGAACGCTATCGAATCATTAGACTGCATTATTCGAATGCTCAAAAAGTCATTTTCTTGTAGTGAACAGATCTATTTAGTGGCAAAACGTGTGTGGATCTCTTTAGCTTGGTGCACTTTGGGATCACCGGCATCTGTCTTGGCAAAGAAATCACTCGATGATGTAAAAACAGAGTATATAGACATGAATTAGAAGCCAAAGAACTTCTAACATAATGAGAGGACAAGGTTATGATGGAGAAAATTATATGAATGGTGAATTTAATGAGCTACGTTCATTTATTTCAAAGGAAAGTACAACAGCTTATTATGTCCATTACTTTGCCCATCAACTTCAACTTGTTGTTTTAGTTGTAGCACAAGGCATTTTGATGTTGGAGATTTTTTTATATGGTTTCCTTGTTGTTGAATGTGATGGGAGGTTCATGCAAAAAGAAAGATATGATTCAGGAGGTTAAAAAAAATGATCGAGAAAGGAATTAATGATGGTGAAATCATTACTGGAACAGGGTTAAATCAAAATGTTTATATTCAAAGACTAGGAAATACCTGTTGGAGTTCTCGTTATAGAACTCTTTTGCGTTTAGTTGAGTTATTTTCTTTAATAGTGAGTATGCTTGAGTATATTCAGAATAAAGGAGTAGAAGACTCGAAAAGATGTCAAGCACATGGTATTTTCAATTACTTCAAAGCTTTGATTTTGCATTATTTTTGCAAATGATGATACATCTTCTGGGACTCACAAATAACTTGTCAATGGCTTTGCAAAGAATAGATTAAGATATTTAAAATGTTATGTCACTGGTGAAACCAACTGAGAGACCGCTGCAACAATTTAGGGATGATGGATGGAATGCTATGATGATTAAAATATTTTCCTTTTGTGAGAAGCATGGAATTGAAAAGCTTGACATGGAAGTGGAGTTTGTTGACTCAAGGAGGCTGAGAAAACAAACAGAAGTAACAAATATGCATTACTTCAAAGTCAATTGCTTAGAGCATGTACATTAGTAGTTACAGCATTTACATTAGTAAATACCCACATGGGTATCTCAAAATATTAAAAATAATAGTTTAAAACAAATAAAAAAGTTGATGAATACAAAATGACATGTGTACAAGTATCTAACATTATTGCAAAAGTATCTCAAATGAGATAATTTTGCAATAGTGCTAGATATCCTTATTACACATGTCACTTTTTTATTCATCAATTTTTTATTTTTATTTAAATTATTATTTTTCATTTTTTGAGATACTCATGTGAGTATCTACTAATGTACATGCTCTTATATTCTGTTTTGGATTTGCAGCTTCAGGATTTTAGTGATCACTTTAATGCGGTAAGCACTAAATTGCTTACTTGCACTGGTTCTTTATCTCCCATCGATTCGGTCTCTCAGTTTGACCACTCAAATTTGATGAGATTATCTAAGTTCCACCCAGATGATTTTAGTCATGGAGAATGCATATCTCTTGAGCAGCAATTAGATATCTACATTGATAGTGTTCAAAATGATGAAAGATTTACTCATTTAAATAATTTGGGAGAACTTGCTAAGATGTTGGTGGGAACAAGAAAGCATATATCACATCCTTTTGTTTATAGGTTTCTGAAGTTGGTTTTGATTCTACATGTTGTTGTTGCAACTGTTGAGACTTGAGAGATTTTTTCAGCAATGAAGATGGTGAAGACACATGCACGCAATCTGATTGGAGATCAATTTTTGAATGACTCCTTAGTTTATTTTGTGGTGAAAGATCTATTCAGAACTATTACGAATGAGACTATGATAAAAGGATTTCAAGATTTGAAAGATCGTAAGGTAGTTTTGTAGAACCTTTTCTTTATTTGAGACAGTTTTTATCTTAATATTTATCTTCTAATGTTTTGACCCCCGTAAAAAAACTTTCCTGGGTCAGCTACACCTTTCGACAATGATAAGACCCATTTGGTATCTTCTTTGTTACTCAGCCTAATCTTACCAACTGCCGTTTTATGTATAGGACCGAGATGAGTTAGAGAATGTTCTTGGCAGATCGTAAAGGAGTGAGCTTTGGTGTCTTTACATTCGGTAATGAGAGGCCAAAGTTGGTGTATAAAATACTCTTCAAAAATGGAAGGATATGAGTAATAAAATCTATGGCTTGACAAATTTTACAGGCAAGTTTTCAACAGAAACGAGTATTGATTATCCATGGATAAGAAATAATGTGCATTTTCTCTAAGGCTCCAATTGATATAAAACATTTTTTTTATTACTCATTTGATGAAGAGATGTACTATTGATGTACTATTGAGTAAGGATCATCCATATGCATTTTCTACTACCATATGGATTGAGGCGCCTCAGAAAAATAGCTTTTGTTTTATGTGAAAGAAAAGTGGCAAATGTTTTTGCAGTAGTGTAGAATGAGTATGGAAAATGCAACTGCTTTGGTTTGTTGGGTTTGATTGTATATTTGTTATCAGTTGCATTCAACTGTTTTGAAATTTATTGATCAAGAAATTGGTTTGTATACTGGACGGTAATAAAGTGTCTCAAGAAACAAGACGGTTTGAGCAGTTTGAAGTGTGATTTAAGGTAGAGTCGAAATTTCATGTAATATGGATGAAAAATTACTAGTATGTTTTTTCTTACGGGTATATTATCAGAAATTGCATGTAATATAGATGGAAATCTCACCGAAAATCGCCTACGAGAGAGAGCCCCACTATTAAAAGTTTATTTTAAGTATATTATCTTATTATCACTATTCTCTGTCGCAATTCTTTTATTTTTTGTTAAAATATAAATACATGTCCATAAAAGTACATGTCCCAACTAAAAATTATTTGGAAGCACAGCCAATTAAACGAAGAGGTCCAATCACATTGAAGATAAACGAAAGCTTCATCCTCTTTTGTGTTCGTTGAGATTCTAATGATCAATCACTATGACTAACCGAATGAGAAGGAAGCTTTCCTCGTGAGTTCTTTTCTCTTTCTTCTCTTTTCTGTCGTATTTTAACATTTCCCAATTTAGAAACATCAGATCTTCCTGTTTTTGAATATTATATATAATCTTCCGAGCACAAGATATTTTCTTGATTTCAGTAATTAGATTGAGTTTATAGCTCTCTTGTCGTGTCAATTGAGTTTCTTTATAACTCTTTCAGTATAAATATTGCATAAGCTGATGTCAATTTTTTATTGATCAAAATACTCTGTCCAATCAGGGATGTTGAGATTGAGAAAAAAAGTCATAGCAAAGAAACAGAGAATCTAACTTTCTCTGAACTTCCAAAGAATCTAACTTTCTCTGAACTTCCACTAAATCTTTTGGAAGTAATAATGTTAAATATTGTTTTAAAAGATAACATTCGTGCTTCTGCGGTTTGCAAGTCATGGCTTGAAAAACAAAAAAAACCAAAAAAAACAAAAAAAGTCATGGCTTGAAGCTGCTTCATCGGTTCGGATTGTAGACAAGCCTCCATGACTTGTGCATTTTTCAGAACAGAGTAACTTTTGTGAGTTCTATGATCCGTTGCAGCGGAAAATGTGCGAATTGGAGTTGCCTGAGTTAGCCAGCCAAACAAGTTCAAATGAAATGTTTACTCGAGAGCTCATAAACTTACCAAGATTGGAGCTCTCATATCAATTGATCGCTTTCTCTTGTCCCCCAAGTAATACTTGTGTGCTGCTCGCATTGAAGCCTATTGATCGCGACTCAGTGTGTGAGGTTTTACCCTCTCCAAGGTTCAAGCTTTCAATGTGTTTCACACACAAGAAGAAGATGCAATACTCTGTTTTGTGTTTTAGGAACAGAGGCAGAGCATTGTTGCTAGGAGAGAAGAATAAGACAGAGTAAAACTGATAAATGATGCAGAGATAAAGAAGATGATGCAGAGCTGAAAGTAAAGAGGAGCACACGAGAGTTTAACGAGTTCGCCGGGACCTTGCCCGGAATACACTAGAGATTGTTCTCAATACAAGATCTCTCAAGTTATCCCTTATCCCTCTTTCTCTCTCGGTCTCACTCTCACCTTCTGTTCCTTACTCTCTAAATCCCTTTTATGTATCATAGGGAATTAGGTTACAAGACAATGTCTATCTCTTTACTCTACCAAACAGACAAACATAAGAGACGATATCAACTAATGACAGCTCAACAACTAAACCAAGAAGTGAACCAAACCGTATTGACAACCAATAAATCCCAACACAGTGGATTACCGAAACATACCCATGTTGGCCTCCGTTTCCACAACAATCTTTTATACTCTTTTATGGACTTAATGGCAAAGGCAATTTATTTTGCTTTAATCCGTCTAAACGCATTTGATATCTTCTGACGCAGCCTATAGTCTTTACCAAATGTCATTTTGGTAATAAGACAGAGATGAGCAAGATAATGTTTTTAGCAGAGAATAAAGGATTGATATTTGGCTTGTTTACTTATGGCGACGAGAAGCCTTATGAGTAGTAAACTCAATTGATCTTCCATTGATTTTTGTTGGCTTTTCCGTGACAGAAGAAAACAATTCTCGTTTGTCATTCAAAAGAAAACTTAACATCCTTATTCATAACATGAAAACCAAATATTCTAAAAATCCACCAAGGGAAAAGTAAACAGTCCGTATAAGCAATTAAGAAGTTCGATCAGACATAAGAACTCCGAGTGTGAACCCTGACATGGGGAAAATTACAAACTGCAAGTAGATGAAGCGGACCTCTTTCGGTAAAGATCTTATGGAGGATCTAAGGCCTTTTATTGCCTCCTGTAATATACCAAAAAAAAGTATTATGCCGAATGATCCTCCTAGGTTTCAAGGTAAAACCATATAATACCCATGTTATGTAAAACCAAACTATAAGAGGCATATATGTTACCTCAAAACGTTCAACTTCTGAATTTTTCGAGGACTGGGAAATTTGGCGGTGCAGGAACGGACTTCGGCGAACAATCAAGCCATTACAGAGGGCGAAACCTCGAGTTTTAGATTGAGCCCCTGACAGAACCAGGCGCTGCAAGGATGCCATCGATTCAGGAACTGTGGTAGATCTAGGTCGTGTTATTGGGAATTTCAGAGAGAGAGGATTCGAGAAACTGACCTAATTATGTCTTTTAATTCTACTATATATATAGTTTGATTTCTCTTATTTATCTAAATAAATTTATTCTTTATTTCCTTAAAAAAAAAAAGGAAAACTCATTAAAAAAAAAAGTAACATACACTAATTTACATATCTATATCTAGGAAAAAGTTTTAACTTTTATTTTCCTTAACCAAAATAGAAAACTAACAAAACAAAATTACATATGCTAATTTTATGTGTGTTATTATTGGTGAATTAGATTTTGACATGTATCAATATTTTTTTATTTTTTTTATCATGAACACCAATAAACAATGAATGTTGATGTTCAAAATAACAATATAAATTACATATACATATAAAAGAAATTTTGGACCAATCTAATTTTTTAAAAATATTTCAATTTTTTATGGATGAGAAAAATATCAAAAAAAAATTGAATCCCTTAACTATTAACACCCGAAATTGGGTCTTAGGGCCGTCGCCCATCTCGTCCTTCTCCCTAAGCCGGCCATGATGGTAATATATGAATAGTAAAAAGAAAACATGAAGAATGTTTATTTGTAAACTAGGTTTTTATCCATGCTACGATTGGGTCTATTTTAATTAACTTGTCTAATAGATATTTGTATTTCTCAATTTTATATATAGCTAGAGTTTTGTGTAATATTTCATTTTTGTTTATTTTAATTATACATGTTTTTTTTATAATTGTAGAAAAATAAATTAAATATAAAATGAGGATATGAAGAAATTTTTTGCTTAAAACATATTGAAATATGATGTATCATTTTTAATATAGTATTAGGATTACTGTCTTTGTAATGCTTGCATATGTAAATTTTTGATAAAATGTTATCTACCTTTATGGATTGAAATATGTCTTGCAGTTGACTTGCAGTTGACTTGCAGTTGATTTCCACTTGATTGCATTAGAAATTTAGGATCAACAACCTCCATTTGACAATCATCTTCATAAGCAAATTTTGTTCCACTTATAGATGTATCTTAATGTCCAACACTTAGCAACCATGCTGCAAATTTTCCTTCTGAATCTTTCAGTCTTATATTTTGTTTTAAAACAAAAACTTTGCAAGTATCTCACAAGTATGATTGTATTATTCAAATATCCACATAATCACCATTGTTACAAAACTCAGACATTATTTTTGTAAGTATAACTGATTCTCACGGCTTCTTTGCTTTCTCAATGGGATTTATATATTTCTCGAAATAGAAATGAAGACTAATATGAGAATTTCATCTCCAACACCTCCCACAACTTAATATATGAAAGCTTACTCAAGTGAGCATATATGATAGTTTAGAATAAAGAACTCAAGAATAGCTAGAATATTAAGAATCATCATGTTAGGCTACAACTGCTCTTATTTTCGCTATCCTGGAGATATAAATAATTAATAAATAAATAGTTACAACAAATGATACCAATAAACTATCTTATGAATGAAGTTGGACATTCGTTGAATCCATGTATTTCTATGTTAAAATGTGTAAAAGGTAAAACAAATATTTTTAAAATTTTGAAATATTGAATCACTTTCCCAAGTTAGTAGAAAACTCAATAAAGTAATAAAATGTCATGAAAGAATTTGCATATGTTAATGTAATTTAAGGATCAATAAATTTGTACTTCTTTTTCAATCAAAAACATTCATATGTCTATTTATTTCTAACAATTAATGTATTGTTTTAAGTACTGATGCATTTTTCAATAGCAAATGTGGCAATATTTTAAAAATGAAGAAAAATATAACTATACAAATTTATGCACAACACCAATGCAATTTCTTATACAGTATTATTAAAAAAAATCAGTAACACACCAAACTCTTTTAACGTTTAGATATTTTCAATTAAATATTTTTCTCCACAACATTTTGCCATTTCATACTGAATATATATTACCTAGAAGAATGAGAGTTTGGATACAATTGCTGTAAAGACAATAAGAGTTTTCTGACCAAAAGAAATTTAAAAGACCGGATTAAAATAAGAGGAGCATCATAGAATTAAGATTGGATTTATGAGTAGGTGACCAATCTGGACAACCTTTTTGGTATCGTTGAGAAAAAAGTATAGCACAAATATTCTTATCTATATATATAGTTTGATTTCTCTTATTTATTTAAATAAATTTATTCTTTATTTCCTTTTAAAAAAAGAAAAACTCAGTAAAAAAAAAAGTAACATACACTAATTTACATATCTATATCTAGGAAAAAGTTTTAACTTTTATTTTCCTTAACCAAAATAGAAAACTAACAAAACAAAATTACATATGCTAATTTTATGTGTGTTATTATTGGTCATTTAGATTTTGACATATATTAATATTTTTTTTATTTTTTTTATCATGAACACCAATAAACAATGAATGTTGATGTTCAGAATAAAAATATAAATTACATATACATATAAAAGAAAATTTGGACCCCCTCAAATCTAATTTTTTAAAATATTTCAATTTTTTATGTATGAGAAAAATTATCAAAAAAAATATTGGATTCCTTAACTATTAACACCCGAAATTGGGTCTTCGGGCTGTCGCCCATCTCGTCTTTCTCCCTAAGCCGGCCCTGATGGTAATATATGAATAGTAAAAAGAAAACATGAAAAATGTTTATTAGTAAACTAGGTTTTTACCTACCTTACGCGTAGGTCTATTTTAATTAACTTGTCTAATAGATTTTTGTATTACTCAATTTTATATATAGCTAGAGTTTTGTGTAATATTTCATTTTGGTTTATTTTAATTATACATGTTTTTTTTATAATTGTAGAAAAATAAATTTAATATAAAATGAGGATATGAAGAATAATTTTGCTTAAAGCATATTGAAATATGATGTATCATTTTTAATATAGTGTTAGGATTGCTGTCTTTGTAATGCTTGCATATGTAAAAATTTTTGATAAAATGTTTTCTACCTTTATGGCTTAAATATGTCTTGCAGTTGATTTCCACTTGATTGCATTAGAAATTTAAGATCAACAACCACCATTTGACAATCATCTTTATAAGCAAGTTTTGTTCCACTTATAGATGTATCTTAATGTCCAACACTTAGCAACACTTCTGAATCTTTCGGTCTTATATTTTGTTTTAAATCAAAAACTTTGCAAGTATTATTCAAATATCCACATAATCACCATTGTTACAAAACTCGACATTATTTTTGTAAGTATAACTGATTCTCACAACTTTTTTGCTTTCTCGATGGGATTTATATATTTCTTGAAATAGAAATGAAGACAAATATAAGAATTTCATCTCCAACACCTCCCACAACTTAATATATGAAAGCCTACTCAAATGAGCATATAAGATAGTTTAGAATAAAGAACTCAAGAATAGCTAGAATATTAAGAATCATCATGTTATGCTACAACTGCTATTGTTTTCGCTATCTTGAAGATATAAATAATTAAGAAATAAATGGTTACAACAGATGATGCCAATAAACTATCTTATGAATGACGTTGGACAGTCGTTGAATCCATGTATTTTTGTGTTAAAATGTGTAAAAGGTAAAACAAATATTTTAAAAAATTTGAAATATTGAATCATTTTTCTCAAGTTGGTAGAAAACCCAATAAGGTAATGAAATGTCATGAAAGAATTTGCATATGTTAATGTAATTTAAGGATTAATAAATTTGTACTTCTTTTTCAATCAAAAACATTTATATGTCTATCTATTTCTAACAATTAATGTATTGTTTTAAGTACTGATGCATTTTTCAACAGCAAATATGGCAACATTTAAAAAAAAAAAAAAAGAATATAACAATACAAATTTATGCACAGCACCAATGCAATTTGTTTTACAGTATTATTAAAAAAATCAGTAACACACCAAACTCTTTTGACGTTTAGATATTCTCAATTAAATTTTTTTCTCCACAACATTTTGCAATTTCATACTGAATATATATTACCTAGAGGAATAAGAGTTTGGATACAATTGCTGTAAAGACAATAAGAGTTTTAAAATAAGAGGAGCATCATAGAATTAAGTTTGGATCTATGACTAGGTGACCAATCTGGACAGAAGCCCACAACAACCTTTATGGTATTGTTGAGGAAAAAGTGTAGCACAAATATTCTTATCTATCTAATGGAACAAAGCTTTCAGAGAGATATAGGTGATGTTATGTAAGATTGTTGACTGCAAGCCCAGTCACTTGAGCATAGGAAGCATGACCAGATCAACATGAGAGCCAACTTATCAATATGGACCATTCCAAAAAAGTTCGGCTAGGTTGCCTAAGCTGTTGCACAATCTGTTCTAAGTATTCACAATGAAGAAATAAATAATTCCTAATCTCAGGATCGATACTGCAGAGGCAACAACAATCTTCAGCATTTATTCCAAACAAATGTAGATCAAGAATAATTGGAGGCAACAACAATAATCATATTTTAAAAGCTCCCAGCGAACTGATTCTGCTTTCTTCCATTGCTCACACTGAACCTTCCCTCTTGTAATCTGAGCTTTCATGAGATCCATGCACCTTGCGGTTTCCACTATTTTCTCTGTTTCACTCTTAGACTATGCAGCTCAATTTTCTTCTCCACTAAATTCCCTCTCACCTCCATTAAATCTGAATCAAGATTCACAAAGACATCTTCTTTATTCTTATCAATTAACTGTTTGCATAACCCTCAATTTCAGATTTGGTTATCTTCACTTCTTTTTGTAACTTGGACATGTTCTGTGAATATCTTGGTTTAACCTCCTCTGTTTGTTAGTAAGAGCTACTTATGCAATGTGCGCTGTATAATAGTTTCTTCTTTTTCTTATTTCTTCTGCAACGTTTAAATAGCATCTACAAATCAAAAAAACACATTAATTCTGTTATTACGTAAAATAGTGATTGTTATTCAGTATAGATGATGAAGAATATATCAAATAACAGAATCATTGAATAGCTAACTTTAAAAGATAACAGAGAACTAAGTAACAATATTGATTATACTAATTTTGTTCATTATAATCACACCAAATTTTGGTTTTACTGCATTTTTTTTTAACCGGTGGGAATCATTTTGCTCTCTCAATCTCTCCTGCAAATTTCTTACCAATGATACAATTGAGAAATAACCAAAAGATGCATTCAAATTTTAGTTATCTACAGAAATATTTATATCTATGTTGACTATGCCTTTCCAGCAAGTTTCTTACCAATGACATAATAGATAAATAACCAAAAGATGCATTAATCTCTTGTGGAAGTAGAGAAAAACACGACTCCACTCATCAATCTATCAGCAGCGTGATTGAATACACATTTGGATGAACTAGGATGAAAAAGAGAGTTGGGTGATATGTCAACATAAACTCTAATAGTTGGTCTCTCCGTAAACATTGTCTAATACAACTATAACAAAATTGTTAAGAGCAAAAAAATAAGTAAATAAATACCAGTTGTTGTTAGCAAGGGACAACATCAGCTGAATGAGATGATGTGTCTAAGTCACATACCTACTTAGAGCATCTCCAGCAATGAGAAACTCTCCAAAGTTTCTCAGGTATATAATAATAATATAATTTGATAATTGAATTGAATAATTAAAATTTAAATAGAAAGGAAGAAATAAACCAATAAGTGATTGACATCTCAGCATATGGGTTTCTCAATAAAAAGACTGTATCTCACCTCTCACCTCTTTTTCATTACTTTTAAATTAGAAAATGTACCCGCGCGTTGTGCGGGATTTTATTTTTATAACACCATAAACATATGTAAATTTATATACAATCATGTTCATTCTATGAAATTAAATGATTCTTTTTATTATTTATAAAATAACTATAAATACATATCTATAATTTATAAACACTAAAAGTAAAAAATAAATATGTTATTTATACTATAACTATAAATACATATCTATAATTCTTTTTATTATCAATATTTGACTGTAACACATTTATTCTCTTTATTCATTGTTTCCTCTTTTTTTTAGTCCACATTGATTTTCTTCCTTCATTTTTCATATTTTTTTAGTTTATTAATATTTTTCATGATCTAATAATATAAATAATGTTTAAGTTGTTTTAGAAAACAATTAGAAAAATTTATAAAAGTAACACTAATGTCTCAAAATAACACGTGATATTTTAGCACTCAGAGAAAAACATTTCTAAAATATACAATATATTATTTCCTTGAAATATGCCTAAAGTTATACAGTATATTTATTTATTTTATTCATCTTTAATTTTAAATTTTCTCATCATGGTGATACATTTTTTAAAAAAGTGTATGTTTCATAGTAAATTGTTTCCAATTTTTATTCTATAAACTTTATTAGTAATGTTTTTGGTAAAATTTTAAACATTATTTTTAATTTTTCAATGTAGTTATTATTTTTATATGTTGTATATTTGTTTTAGATTTTTCATTTTCTTTCCTTTTAGTATGTTTCAAGCAACAACACATAATTATATTTAAGATTAATTATACATCATTATCTTTTCTATTCATTTATTAGTTTCATTTTAGTTAATAATAGCTCACATTATTTCAGTTATTTCAAATATTTATATAAATTTATATATATATTCAAAGTTTAAATGATCTATTAATTAAAAATAAGTATTAGATAAATTTAATCTAACAGTTAATTATTTGGTGCTGATGTGGACAACTTTAGAGAAGAGAAAACTCTGCCATTATATATATGATTTTGTATTTTTGAGATACTTCATCATATAACACTGATGGAGATGCTCTTAGTTTGCTGCAACCTTGACATGATGAACATAAAACGATATTCAGAAAGAAATATAACACACAGTTACATACATACTAATAAATTATTTGTTTCAAAAAATTTATAGAACACACTAATCAAACAACTAAACACAAAACTAAGCAAATCAAGAAGCAAAATAGAAATCAAACATAATAAATGAGATATATAATTATGAAAGTAAACGGTTTTAGGCTCAAAGTTTTTAGTAATATATACAATTTAGGGTATTGAATAAAATTAGAAGGATTATTATAAGCAATATAATTAGGAAATAAAAATTTTTAATATTATTATTCATTATTAAATAATTAATTCATAATTTCTTTATATACGAAAATCATTATTTTGAGTAATTTATACTATTTAATTTTTTATTGGGTTATGATTTTCCTTTTAAGTTTTTTTTGGTATATATAAATTTTATGCTAAATCTAATTGAGAGAAAGAAAAATTCATGATAAATACCTACAATTGCAATAATTAAGTAATATTTTTACTAAAAATCTATAATGTATAAATAGGGATTCTGAAATATTATGCGACCAATTTTATTTATTTTGAATATCAATTTAAAAAACAATTATTTACTAATGTTTTAATTAATTTTTAGGAAAATAAGAAGTTATGAATATATATATATATATATATAATTCATTAATAAGACATTAATTTATAATTCCATTATATACGAATTTCGTGATTTTGAGTAATTTCTATTTTTGTTGCTTATTTTGGTGACGATTTTCCTTTTATTGTTTTTGGCAGCAACAAAATTTTTCTTTTTTGTTGTTTTTGAAAAATTATCGTCACAATTTATGTTAAACGCTGACATGGACCAATAATTTATGTTAAATGTCATAATTAATTATTAGAAAATATGAAGTTATGAATATATATATATATATATATATATATATATTATTCATTAATAAGCAATTAATTCATAATTCCATTATATACTAACTTTGTGATTTTGGTGATGATTTTCCTTTTAATGTTTTGGCAGAAACAAATTTTCCCTCTTTTAGTTTTTGGCAGGAACCAAATTTTTCTTTTTTGTAATTCTTTTGCAAATTGTTGTCATAATTTATGTTAAATGCTGACGTAGACCAATCATATCGGGTTTTCTAAATCCTATGTGGACGGCCTAAGAGCTCTATAGCTTCAACTTTTATATAGTATAGACTAGATCTTTTACCCGCTCTATGCGCGGGTCTATTTTAATTGATTTCCTTAATATATTTTTGTATTTATTTCAATTTTATATGTAGCTAGAGTATTGTATAATATTTTATTTTTGTTTATATGTTTTTTTATACTTTTGGAAACTAAATTTAATATAGAATGAACATTTGAAGATTATTTTTGTTTAAAACATCTCTTTAATATAAAGTTGGGATTGTTATTTTTGTACTTTTTGATCAAATGTTATCTGCCATTTTGGCTTGAAATATGTTTTGCAGATGATTTCCACTTAATTGCATTATAAATTTAGGATCAAACAACCACCGTGTGACAATCATAGACATATTTTGTTTCACTTATTGGTTCATTTCCATCTCCAGCACTTAGCAACCATGCTGCAAAACTTCATTCTGATTCCTTGAGTTTTATGTTTTTTTTCAGAGCAAAGAATTTGCAAGAATTCCACAAGTATTATTGTCTTATTGAAAATCTCCACATTGTTGCCATTGTTACAAAATGTTACATTATTTTTGCTAGTGTAATTGATTCTCATAACTCATTTGCTTTTTCGATGAGATTTAGCTGATTTCTGAAACGGAAATTAAGATTAATCTGAGAAACCTATTAAGGTGAAAACCTATTAAGGTGAGCATATTAAACAGTTTAGAAGAAAGAACTCTAGAATATCAAGAATCATCATGTACACATACACTCCTCTTCTTTTAACTACATTGATGATCGAAAATTTTATTAAATAAATAGTTACGACAGATGATGCCAGTAAACCCTTCTGAATGATATTGAACAGTCGTTCAATTCATGTATTTCTATGTTAAAGTGACTAAAGAAAAAAATAACTGATTTTAAAGATTTACGAACTATTGAACCATTTTTTCCAAGTTGGTAGCAAAAAGAATAAGTGTAATGAAAAGGCATGAAATATTTTGCATATCAGGAAGGGAAATTCAAGGTCATACCAGCAAGGAAAAATTAAGGTGATGAGCATGTTAATCCAAAAAATTATATTCATGTACCAGCTGGACTTGCCGGAAGATTAACATTATTTAATTATTCTACAAAATTAAACCATAAACATTATTATTATTATTATGTTTTATCATATTAAATTTTGTAAAAAGGTGTACGTACCTAAACTTTAAATCCTACTTTTTGTTTTTTTATCAATACGAATGCCACCTGTATTTCTAGTTTAGGCATAAACCATAAACCTATGCTTGGGTATTTTAATACTTTTTTTGCAAAAAAATCATATGTGATTTATAATATTTATCAAAATATTATTTTTCTTTATAAGAGATGATCATTATTATTATTGGAAGTATGTATATGATATTTTATGTATTCAATATACTTTTATCATGTTATATTTTTTTAATAGGATTTTTCTTTTGATATATTTTTAGTTTACTTTCTTTTTTTTCTTTTCTTTTAAAATTCTAAATATATTTACAAATAATTTAATTTTTCATTTTTTTTTTAAATTTAAATTTATTTATATTGTAAGATTTTCTCTTCATTTATGTAATTATGTTGTTAGCTTGGTTCCTAAAGTTTACAAATAGCAAGTAAGATAAATATTTTAAAACTTTTTTTTACAAATTTTTTTTTTTGTTTAGTGTCTTATTTTTTCTATGTTTCAACAACAAATAGACATGTACATAATATATTATTTCTTTTCTTGGTGATGATCTTTTTCTTAAACAGCATTTATTCATCTTAAAATTTTATTTGTAAATGACCATTCTGATAATTAAATCAACTTAGTTTTTATGCCAGTCTAGCTGCTACTTAGACTGTATATTGTTTGACATGCTCATGACATTGGTTTTCCCTTACCGATATGCAAACTCTTCTATAACTTTTCATTGCCCTTACTGTCACTGGTAACAACTTAAGAAAAATAGTTTAATAGTTTAAAAATTATAAAGAGTAGTTATTTTTGCTTTTACTCACTTTAACATAGGAGTAATACATGATTTCTACAACTGCCCTAACATCATTCAGAAGAGTTTACTGGTGTCCTCTGTTGTGATCATTTATAATGTGTTGCTTATTTTGGCAATAGATTTGTTTTTTAAGATTCTAGCAGTTATAGATTTTTCTTAAAAAATTGTAAGTTTTGGCATATTATCGTGAGAATTTGTATTAAATTATGAAATGGACTAACAAAATCAGGTCTCTAAAATCTCATATTTTAATACATAGTTTAACAATACGGAAGAAAATTTTTGAATCTGCTTCCGAACAAAATGTTTTTGTAATTTTAATAGGCACAAAGTGAAAAGATTCTTTTTTTGTTCGAACAACTTCAAAAACTAAGGTTTCCTTAGCTCTCCCAACCTAAAGGAAGAAATCTTTACATTTTAACTACAACCATCTTAAAAACACTATAACTTCAACTTTTATATAGTATACATACTAAACTCTAAACTCTAAACCCTAAACCATATAATCCAAACCCTAACCCTAAAATTTAGAGATTAATTTCTCATATAAACCTTTTATGCTTCAGAAAAAGTTAAAACTTATTGGGAATGCAAATGAATCATGAAAATTATTTACACTTGCAATATTCATGTAAATTGTTTTAACAAAAATCTATATCTATGTCTTTAAAAAAATTGTTTTGTAAGAAAATATATTTTTAAAATGATTCATTAATAAGAAATTAAGGCATAATTTTCTTATATACTAAACTCATTTTTTTAAGTAAATCTAATATATTTCTTTGATAATTTGGTAGATTTCAACTTCTCCTTTTTTAGTTTTTTGGCAGGTTATCATCAAAATTTATGTTAAAAATTAACGTGAACCAATAATATCAAGTTTTTAAAATCATATGTGGATGGTATCAATAGCTTCAATATTATACACACACTAAACATATATTGATTATTATCAAAGTTAGTTTTAAGAAAAATTCCTTTTTAGATTTAATAAGATGATTTAGTATATAGATTTACGTTTTTATATTATTTTAGGTAATATTATCATTTAATAATACATAAGTTTAACAAAATTAAATCTTGTTAATTTGTATATGCTGACATGTTATATTTTTTTACGTGGACCAATCATATCAGGTTCTTTAAAATTCTATGTGCACGGCCTCAAACCACTATAACTTCAACTTTTAGAAATTTTCCTTTTTAATTTTAATAAGGTAATTTAGTATATACATTTATATTTTTACATTTTAGGTAATATTACAATTTAATAAAACATAAGTTTAACAAAATTAGATATTGTTAATATATATGCTGATGTGTAATATATTTGTTGATGTGGACCAGTCAAATCAGGTTTTTTAAATCCTATGTGGACAACCTAAGAGCGCTATAACTTCAACTTTTATATAGTATAGACTAGGTCTTTTAATGATTTATTCAATTTTATATGTAGCTAGAGTATTGTATAATATTTTATTTTGGTTTATTTTAATCATATATATTTTTATTTATACTTTTAGAAAAATAAATTTAAGATAAAATGAAGAATAATGAAATATGATGTATCAGTTTTAATATAAAGTTAAGATTTCTGTTTTGTAATGCTTGCATATGTACTTTTGATAAAAATGTCATCTGCCTTTATGGATTGAAATATGCTTTGCATATTATATTAGGTTCAACGACCATCATCTAACCATCAGGTTCACTGACATCTTTTGTTTCAGTTATAGGTGCATTTTCATCTCCTAAAACTTAGCAACTATGCTGCAAAACATCATTTTGAATCATTAAGTCTTCTGTTTTGTTTCAGAGCAAAAAATTTACAAGAATCCAGCAAATATGATTGTCTTATCGAAATTTCCACATCGTCGTCATTGTTATAAATGTTTACATTATTTTTGCAAGCATAATTGATTATTGTGACTCCTCCTTTCTTGATGAGATTCATCAGTTTCCTGAAAAATATAATTATGACTAATCTGAGAATTTCACCTCCAACACCTCCGAAATATTAAGAATCATCATGTTTAGCTAAAACTCATCTTCTTTTAGCTACCATGGAGATTGAAAAAAAAAAGTGGTTACGACAGATGATGCCACTAAACTATTTTTATTGATGTTGGATAATGCTAAATCCATGTATTCATATGTTAAAGTGTGTAAAAGCAAATACACATATTATTTAAGATTTCTGAACTATTGAACCATTTTTTTCAAGTCGATGGAAAAAACAATAAGGGTGATGAAATGTTATGGACGATTTTGTATATTTTTTGTATTCTAAGAATCAATATATTTGTACATATTTTTTGATCAAAAACATTCTTATGTTTAGTTATTTCTAACAACTAAGGTATTGTTTTAAGTTTTGATGCACTTTTCAACATCAAATGTGGCAACGTTTAAAAATATACAAATTTATGTACAACACTAAGGCGGGTTTTTTACATCATTATTAAAAGAATCAGTAACACAACAAACTCCTTCAATGTTTAGACATTCTCAATTAAATTGTTCTCTCTTCAATATTTTGTCTTCTCATAGTTAATATATAATTACATATAGGAATAAGAGTTTTGATACAATTGCTTTAAAGGCAGTGAGAAGTTTTATGGCCAAAAGAAAATTAAAGGCATGATGAAAATAAAAGAAGCAACATATAGTTGAGTTTGGATTGATGAGTAGGTGAACCAGCTGGATAGAAGCCCACACCAGCCTTTATGGTATCAGTAAGGGAAAACTGTAGCACGAATATTCTATATATCTGACGGAACAGAGCTTTTGGATAGATAGAGATACTGCTATGTAAGATTGTTGATTCCATGGCCAGTTGCTTGAGATTTGGGGCAACATGACCAGATCAAGATCAGGGCCAACTTATCAATATGGATCATTCCAAAATTTTAGCTAGGCTGCCCAAGCTGATGCAGAACATGTTCACAATATTCGAAATTAAAAAATAAATTATCCCTAATATCAGGATTGATATTACAGAGGCAACAATAATCTTCAACTTTCATTCCCAAAAATTTAGACCAAGAACACTTGGAGTTGAAGGTCTTAAAGCTCCTAGGCAAACTGATTCTGCGTCCATGAACGTTTACGGTTTCCACTATTTTCTCTGTTTCACTATTTTGACTCTGCAACTCCATTTCCTTCCCCATTAAATCTAAATCAAACTTCACAAAGTCATCTTCTTTATTCTTATCAATTAACTGACCACAAACCTTCAATTTCAGATTTAGTTATCTTCATTTCTTCTGCTAACTTGGACTCTCTCTCTCTCTCTGATTATCTTGGTTTAACCTCTTTTTGTTAGTAAGAGCGTCTTATGCAGTTTATCTTGGCTTAAGCTCTTTTTGTCCGTCTTATGCAGTGTGCTTTGTATAATAGTCTCTTATGTTTCCCATTTCTTCCAAAAACTTAAAATAACATCTATACACAAACAAAACAAAAACACATCGATTTTGTTATTCAATCAAATGGTGATTATTCAAGACAGAAGATGAAGAACAAATCAAATAATATAATCATTGAATAACTATTTGTAAATGATAACAGAGAACTAAGTAACTACATTGATTCTACTAATTTGGTTCATTATAATCACATTAAAATTTTGTTTTTCACATTTGTGTTTTACCGGTGAGAATTATTTTGTTATCTCAACCTCTCTAGAAGGTTTCATACCAGTGGCACAATTGAGAAATTACAAAGACATGCACTGAAAGAACAATATACATATACTGGATCTTAAAAGTTCATTATTTTACGGAAAGATTTAGATCTACCTTTTTTTACAAAAAGATTAAGATATACTTTGAGTATGCCATTAGCAATGAACTATGGAAGCTGACATTTGAGCACTCATATGAAGGCTCTTTTATCAAGCTACAATCTATCTCTTGTGGAAGTAGAGGAAAATTTGACTCCACTCATCAATCTATTGGCAGTGTATTCAATATATATTAGGATAAAACAAAGATTCAAATACAACTATAAATTCTAAAAGTCCATCTCTCCGTAAATAGCATCAAATACAACTATAAATTCTAAATGTCCATCTTTCCGTAAAAAGCGTCAAATACAACTATAACAAAATCATTAAGAGCAATAGACGAAGTAAATAATTACCAATCTTCTTGAGTAATGGACAACGTCACCGGAATGAGCTGATGTGTCTAATTCACGGAGGTACTTAGATTGCTGCAACATTGAAATGATGTCCATATATAAATATAACACACAATTAGATACATGCTGTCGAATTATTTGTTTAAAAAAATTATGGAACACACTAATCAAACAACCAAACACAAAACTAAGCAAATCAATAATGGAATGCTTGGAGGGTAAAATGTAATAATGATTTTTTAATTAATGGAATGATTTTTTCTTTCTTTTCCTCCTAATTACTTATATGTTAGATTTAAACATCTTAATATAAACACTAAAAGGCTAACTTACAGAAAATAACATGACATAAACATTAGATTAAAATATAGTGATGTACTCATCTTTTTCAACAAACTTAAAAGAGAAAACATCATTCCATTAATTAAAAAATCATTCTTACATTTCACCCTCCCATATTTTAACTTATAAAACATTATATTCATAACCCCATATGTAACAAAAAATATTTCATTTGGGACCTTCTATTAATTTTGAATATATCAATGTATTTATAAATGACGTTGCTTGAAAATCCATGGGGATATTTTTAATACATATATATATATATATATATATATATATAGTACATCTATAGTTTACTAAAGATAAGAAAAACAATTGATTTACTACAACTTTACTAATAATGTGTTTATAGCTTAGTAACATTTTGTATTTGAATTTATAAAATAGTATCTATTAAAATGCAGATGTGGAAAACTGACTACTTTAAATTCTCCAAATTTTAAGCTATTTATTTACTTCCTATAAGATTTTCCTCATTATGTTTCGGTTAGAAATCTGAATTCTTTAAATTTCCCATAATTTTAGTCATTTATTTACTTCCTATTCTATTTAGTTTCAGAAAATAACTAATTTCCAACCTTATATAATAAAACATTATATTACAAAATTTATACATCATTTCCATTACAACATCTAATTCAGTGTCATCTCTAATATAATTTACTATAGATAAGGAAAATAATTGATTTACTACAAATTTACTAATAATGTGTTTATAATTTAATAATGTTTTGTATTTGAATTTATAAAATAGTATCTATTAAAATGCAGATGTGGAAATCTAACTACTTTAAATTCCCCAAATTTTAAGCCATTTATTTACTTCCTATAAGATTTTCCTCATTATGTTTCGGTTAGAAATATGAATACTTTAAATTCCCCATAATTTTAGCCAATTTTTTACTTCCTATTCTATTTAGTTTTAGAAAATAATTAATTTCCAATCTTATATAATAAAACATTATATTACGAAATTTAAACATCATTTTCATTACAACATCTAATTCAGTTTCATCTCTAATATCTTCAACCAGCACCTACAATTGTCAATATTCCCTCTCCAATGTCTCTCACCACCTCTGAATCACTCCTTCATCTTTCTCCATATATGATTCTTGCAGCAATTGACGATAAGAGAAACTATCAACAAGACTCTCAGCGTATAGTTGTTCGTCTTTTACATTCATGGGAGGCTCGCGATTTCAAACGCAATAACATTTTACTGAGCATTGAGTTCTTGCTCTTGGATGAAAAGGTGATGAAAAACTTCATATTCGTATAAAAAACTCAAGTACAGTTTTCTAATTTTTTTTTATCTTAGTATCTAGGCTAATGTCATACAAGCATCTATCCACCCCCGTTGTCTCCATAAGTTTAAAACTAAACTTAAAGAAGGAAACTTATTCTCCATATCATGTTTTGATGTCAAAAAACAGCTTGATAGGTATCGCCTGGCTGACCATGGTTTCAAAATCTTCTTCAATGATTTTACCAAAATGGATGCCATAGAAGATGACAACTACAATATCCCACATGAGTATTACCGTATCTATCCATTTGAATTAATCAAAATGATGGTAGACAAAGGCAAAAATTTACCAGGTATTTAAACTATATGTTCTTATATGTTTGATATTATTTTCATTTCCCTAACATTACTTCTGTGTGTATTTTGTCAAGATATCATTGTGCAGATAACATCCATTCGCGTCTCCGATAAGGTGGATGAGACAAAATCTCCTCCTATAAAAACTTGCAATCTTATTCTTACTTCTACTCTTGAAAGGTATTCTTATTGGTTTTTTCCTAAAAAATATTTGATTGTCTTGTATTTATCCCAAGCAGTAGAAAACCTACAAATAAATAATGTATAATGTATTAAAAATTGCAAGTTTTTATCATAACTAAAATTATAAAAAGTTGTCTTTCAGTTTTGAAACTGTACTTTTAAAAAAAATCAATAATCAACAAAGAATTCACCATTTTTATTTTTCCGTCTAGGGAAACAACTTGTTAAAAAATTAAAATTCTAAACAGTTGTGTTTTAGTTTTAGAACTCTAATCATTTAATAAAGTAATTCACCATTTTATTTTAGCCTTTGTTAATTCTGGTTCTCTTTGTGCTTCATATAATGTAGTGGTGAGACTGCTTACATATCTGTGTGGGACAAACCTGCATCTAAACTCCGTGATGAACTTGAACAACTTAAAGGAGAACCTATTGTTGTTATTGTCACCGGTGTGAATCCTAAAACTGTTCGAGGTAAGCTCCAAAGTCATTTCTATATATTTTTATTTCCAAAGACTTTTTTTCACTACTCACATCTATTTCCATTTATTTGTTTCATTACTAATTCAAGGTGAAGTTTATCTCAACACTACTGCTTCCACCCGTTTTCTATTCAACATGGACAACAATATTACTAAAGATTTCTGCAAAAAGTACTACCATAAAAAAACCTCCTTACATGAATAGTATCACTCTGTTTGGGGTATGTTTCCCATCTTAAATATTATAACTATTTCAAAACTGCAGGCCAATCTTCCAGAAAACTCTTGTGCCTACAACTGAAGATGCCAACATTAAGTTAGTCCCTACTGATATCCAAAGTATCACCCAGATACTAGATTTTGTTAATGGGCAAAGTGGCGAGGTGATTAATTATTGTCATCATGAGGCATATTCCCTATGTTTCACACATAATCCTAATTTTGCTAGACATATGTTTTGTAGGATAAAATGATTTGCTGTAAGGCAAAGGTTGTTGACGTTATGTTAGGCAGTGGATGGTATTTCATCTCATGCACTACATGTTTCAAAAAGATGGAGAAAAGGGGACCACAATTGATTTGTCCAAAATGTCAGGGTATAACAACAATAGGACTTCTTCGGTATGGTTCATGTCCCTGAACTCTAATTCACACATTCCTTTCATGTCTATCTTTATGGTCATACTCTGCTTTTGGAACCTTTATCTTTTGTAGATATCGTATTGAGGTTATAGTTGATGAAGCTAGTATGCTGACTCATTAATGATCTCAGCACAATATAAAAACATGAAACACATAATCAACACTTCACTGCGTTAGGTTTAAAGAGAAAGATGTGGATGGTTCCACATACATATGCCTCGCTGCTGCTTCACCGTCTGAAACCATACGATCCTTCAAAAATAGCTCTGAAACCACTGCCTTCTGCCGAGGGCTGGAAAACTATGAAGCCAATCCTTAGGAAAGCCTTTCTGGAAACAGATCCACTTGGGTTTCTTTCCCGGTAAGATTTTCTGACGCTCCACTTGACTCATCACCACCACTACTGTTTTGAAAATCAAGTACATCTTTTGAATCAGATACTCCACCCCACCATATACCTTCAATCGAGATGAGATAATGTTTTTTACCAAGAAGTGAAGTCATTACTCTAAATCAAAAGCAAAAGAAAAATAAGAGAAGTAAAAAGTAAAGAGAAACAATCAGGATGAAAATTTAACTACCAGTGAAGAGAAAACATAATTTTATATTAATTAATTAATTTTATCCAACATATAAATAAATAATCAATTGGAAAAAATATGATCTGAACTGACGACATTGTCGGAATTTATTGATTGACATACAGTCGAAATTTATTACCGATATATAATCGGAACTTTAACCAATACAAGATCATAATCAAAATTGGAATAAAATTCTTAACTTTCTGAATGATGAAAAAAAAAGAAGAGAGAGAAATAAAAAAAAAACTCTGATTAATCGAAAATCTATTTAAAAGAAAGCTTGTGAACCGTAAGATAAAAGGGATTAATTTGAATTGTTGGATTAAAAGCAATAAAGTGAAATTTGAAAGCAGCTCATTTATTTATTTTTATTTATGATCGTTGGATTTAAAATATATTAACAAAATCTGACGGTCATTCTTTCCCTGCTCCTCTCACGTGACATCACCTAATAAAATAAAAAATTCCATCGGAGCTTGGTCTCATCATCGGCGGTTTCATGGCGGCGCAGGTTGGTCTCATCATCTGCCGCAGTGGTCGTGAAACCTAGCTTACATCTGTTAAAACTGTTTACTTCTCTATTTTGGATTCGTGATTCTTGCTTTGGATTTTCTGAAACCGGGACAGAGACAGAGCTGAGTCAAAGAAAGAGTCTGCTATGTGAAATTTCAGATTCTGTAACTCAGTTTTAAGTTTTGAGAGATATAAGTTAGTTTTCGCGATGAGACTTTGTCAGCTCAAGTTTAGTGTCTTTGATTCTTTTTAATGGTGGGGTTATAAAACAGGATTATGGATACTATGCTGGTGGACAAGGCGGAGTTGGTCAAGCAACAAGAGGATATCAGAATGCTCAGAGAGGGTTAAATGGAGGTAATGACTTGTTTGATGGTAAGGTTCGTGTTTACAGATGAAATCTGATTAAATTTTGTATCTATGATTGCAAATTATAATGAGAAATTTGGATCTGCTAAATCCTTGTAGTCATGATGTTACAACGAGGATGAAAATTGAGAGAGATTCAAGGGGTCAAAACGGATTCCCCAGGGCTGGTAGAGAGTTCAGTGATGATGGCATATATGCTGAACATTATGGAAAGAGGTGTCAGGAACTGAGTTACTATGCTGGTAAAAAGAAGGAAATAGACAGTGAATGGCAGGACACGACACTTCCAAATACGAGAAAGGAAGGGGTTTCTCTTTTAATAGACTGTTCGTCTCATGATGGAACATGGTCTCATAAAATTATATGAAAATTGCAGTGATGATGATGCTCGATCACTGGTTGGTAGGGTTCTCAAAAAGGAAAACTACATCTTGGATGAAACGAGTTTGGTAACCAGGGGGATTTGAATCAATAGACAAGTGCTACAAAGGTGTTCCAGCTTTGAACCTATTGGGAAGGCAAGTAATTCGAGACTGGTTAGTCAATGTTGGGACTAGGTTCAAGGGCAGTTCTGGGTTTGATATAGAAGTGGGGATTAAGCTAGAAACATATGGGCTGGAGTATAAGCAGCAGATAATGCTGGTGGAATACAAAAGTTTAGAGGTGGAAGAGATGCAATGAGTGTTGTGATTCAGACTCATATGGTAGCTGCAAGGAGTTACAAGGGATTTCAAGATATGGGTACAATGAGTTTGTGGGAGAAACTAGAGCCATAGGAGAATCTGATGTGTGCATATTGGAGGAGAATGCTGAAAAAGAGATTATACACCATGGAGAGGCAGATTCAACCATGTCAGAATATCAGGGTTGTTTCCGACTGGAATCTATATTGAATACTGTGTTTAGGGAGTGCCAAACATATGTTTGGAAGTCGCTAGTTAAGCTCATCATTAAGACAAACGATGAGAAATATATGAAGCTGGAAATTGTGTTTGAGAATGAGACTTTTGAAAGGCTCAAGAAAGATTTTTCTGGATTGAAAGTTTATGTTGTTGATTCTGGGAAAACGTATGGGAGTGAGTTTCAAGGATACAGTTTGGAACAGGCATTAGTGTGCAAAAATGGCTGCTTAAGATTACCAAGTGGATCTCCCTTCAGTCCAAAGTTGCTGGAGCAGTTACATGCTAGTGCTGTAGGAGGATATGAAGGAGTACTAAAAATTATGATGAAGTAAGACGCGAGAAGCCACTAGCAGCATTAGATAGATCATTTCTATAGTAAAGGTATGGACAAAGGACTGGGTTGTGGTGACGTAACTAGGAACAATGAAGATATATATAAGAATGGAAAGATGTTAGTGCTTTAGGGTTTAAAGAAGTTGTGTTTCACGCAAGGCACAGAAAATAGAGATAAGAAAAGCTTCTCAGGAGATGTTAGGGTCAGATTAATCGTGGCTATGGAGGAGAATATAGTTTCATGGACACTTTACAGGAACTTACTTCGTGGAGTTTAAGAGTACAGAGTGGTTGGAGATAACTCAAAGTTCTCAACTTTTACTGGAGAACAGTACCAGCTCCATCACTTCACCTTGGTGGGTTAAGGTCTGTTGCAAGTGCGTTGATTGTTTTGGTTCAATCCAAAAGTTGTGTAATAAATCTAATGACAAATACGGAGTTGACATCTCGGAGTAATCTAGATTTAACATCTGAAGATTTTACAACCAAAACCACATTTATACCACAAAGTTCAAAAGTTAACTAAGAAGATCTCAAGAATATAGTAGAGATTGAACCTTTGTTTAAGAGATAAGAGGTGTTTCAATCGATTCAGGACGAGAAAGAATGAACCTTTGCTTTGGTGAAGCTCTGTTCCGTGATGGATTTGTTGTAATTGATGATATCGTTTCCCTGTTAAACAAATAAATCACAAATTTTTATTCTTCGATGCAAAACAGAGAGACAAAGACAACACTTTTTCATTGCTAAGTGAAACAAAACAAAACAAAAACTTTGTTGAACCACATTGAAAGCAACATTGTAAAAATTCAAGCTTTGTTGAAGAGATGAGAGGAGAAAGATTTGAACCTTGAGATTTATAATCATATGGATAAATAGAAAATGGGGAGATAAAAATTGGATCTTTAGCGAAATCTCTAGAATATCTTCTCTTGTTAACCACTCCTCGCAGTGATTCGTCTTGTGAGAGTGACGGAGACTGATTGAAGAAATGAGTCAACGTAACGACCAAGGCGACTTTATCGAGTCGACCCAGAAACCAGAAATTATAATCCATGAAATTGTTTGATAGATTAAGAAAGATTTAAACTTTCTCCGTAGAAAGAAGAAAGAAACGTTTTTTTTTCTCTTTCTGATGAAGTAAAGATAACCAAAAAGAGGATCATTCCTGAATTATGATTCCATATTCGTTCTACTACAACTTACAAGAAACAGAGTACCACAACAACTCAAAAAGATTCACATACAAAGAATTGTGAAAAACATTAGTCTTTTTTTGTGAATATTTCTTGAACTCCGCTTCTCCAGTTATTGATTTTGATTAGCATAGACCTTCTTTTCTCCGCTTTTGATTCTTGGGCTTCGTATTCACAATCCTCTACTTTGTTCTTCAAACTATCAAGACCTTTCGTTCCGATCACAAAGCATGATGATGCAGCTGTGTACGAACTCAAACAACTCCATATCCGTTTTGCCACCAAATACTTATTGTACACCATCTGAAAATACACCCAAAAAAACGAATTTATATCAATAATACAATCATTAGAAACAAGTAATTGAAAAGCTTTAATCCTTTAGTTTCTTACCTTTTCTCTGACGAATTTGTTTCAGGATATATTAAAAGAAAATCCGAAATTGGTTTTCAGAAACCAGAGAAGAAACAAAGAAAAAACGGTTAGTATCGTTTTATCAAAGGAGGAAGAAGACGATCGATGTTTTAAACGGGATCGTCTTTTCCCGAGTAATTGAAACGATGCCGTTTCCAACGATGCCTTTACATTGAAACGGGGTCGTTTTTATGATTACTTATTGGTACACAATCTGAGTTTTTATTGCAAATTTCGTCCTTTTTTTTTCTTTTTTGTCGAGAATTGCAAATTGTTTTTTCAGAGACATTTTTATCACTTTTAATTTTTATGCTTCTGTCTCATTTTTTCTCATACATATGTAAATGTCAACTTCTTTTATAAATTTTATTTAAAATTATTATTTGAGCAATGCTAAAAATAAAAACAACCTTGTATTCATGTGCAATATTACTTAAGTATCATGGAAACAAAAACGAAAACACGAAAATAATAACTTTTTAGAAAATTAGGAAATGGGAAATATATATATATATATATATACATATAATTCTTTTAAATATAGTGTACACAGATAATTTAAAAATATATTGTATATATTTAATTTATAAAATATAGTGTATATATAATTTTAAAATTATAGTGAAACACTAAAACCATATTAAAAATATTTAAAACAACAAAAATCCAATAATAACTTATGTTAATACTTCTAACTGTTTTAGATAATGATGAATTTTTGGAGAATATAAGATATTTATATTTAATAAATTAGTTTGGATTTCGTAAAGATACGAAAATATATATTTTATCAAAATTTTAAATTATTTATTTAATAAAATTTTTGAAAAGTAAGTTTTCTTCGCGTTTCCAGAACATAAATAGATGTTTTCATTACGTTTCCAAATAGTGATTTTTAGGAAACGGGTTTCCATCGCGTTTCCAACGAATTTTTGAGAGTTTTGGTTTTCGAAACATTTTCTAAAATGCAAAACAAACTTCAAAGATAGTCTCCATACTACCTACAATATTACATTAAATGCCACTGAATAATATTTTAATTTTTTCAAATCTTACTGACAAGCATAATATAATTTCATATTTAATAAATATCACAAAAACATGTGCATTTTTTTCATTTAATATTCTAAACAGATTTTCAAAAGCATTCCTATTTGTTAAACCAAATATAAGATTTTTAATTTTTTATTTAATTTAACGATAAATATAATTCTCATCATTCATATTTTTCAGCTCTATCTTTTCTTTGATGAGCCGAACATTTTTTTCGCTCTTCTTTTCTTTCCAGTTTTCATACAGTAACTTATAATCTTCCTTAAAATCAATAACTTGTTCATCTTTTTATTCATTTTCATCAGCTTTAACTTCAAAATTTAATTGAGAATTAACTACTTTTGATTACTTTCTGATGAATCTGCAAGATTCTCTTTAGAGTCACTGTGAGACTCACTTTCACTCATTCGACTACTAGTAAATATAATTCTAGGCTTCTAGCATCAATTTTTAACGTTATTTGTATAACTGATGCAAACAAAAAAAAAGGAAAATAAACATTAGAGACATTTTGTTAAAGTGACCGTAGAATACTGACATTTGCATCAGTTTTACATACTAAATTTTAGATTATTTATATTTGAAAGGTTATTAATTTTAGAACTGACCCAAAATTTTCAGGTATTTATTTTATTTATTTATTTTAAGCACCTTAATTGTTTTTGTTTCTCCTAAATCTCAAATTCTCAATTTGCTTCGATCTTCTTCTTCTTCGTTTTCGATCCTCCTCTTCTTCAACTCACATTGCAGCGTCTCTCACTTGATCCGTCTTTCTTCGTCCTCTCCTTCTCTCCCGATGAAGCTCACCGTCAACTTTTAATCCATTTTTTCCCCCAAAAATATCTCTAAACCCTATATTTCTTCAGTTTCGTCCCAACCAGAATCTCTGGTAATTTCCGAAGCTTATTCATTGCTCTCTCAACTTGATTTAATTTCTCAACCCGGTGTTATCGTCATCTCTCTATTTTCATTTTCTCTGCTTGCTTTAGAGAGATAGATAGAAGCTATCGATTATCTCTTGGGAGATATTGAGAGAGAAGCTATGGAGTTTGGGTTTCTCTTCGACTATTAGGTGTTGGATTACATTCGACAAGAGAGCTTTTTAATATTGACGCATTGGTGTGTGATCATGTGTATACATTATCTAGGTTTTGGTTGTTGATCGTAGAAGAAGAACGTAGCTAGATGATCTCTATGTTCTGATTTGATTTTGTGTCTGGAGTCTTTTTTACCAATTGATCAGAGCTTGATTTTAAACACTTAGTTCTGGGTTGTTCTTTCCTTATATTAAACATTTTGAGTATTGTTTGAGATATGATAGATTTCATAAGCACAAAGTAAAATGACGTTTGAATATTTCAGGTGAAAGAAGTTTTTGTAGCAGCTAAGAGAAGGAATGCAAGATTATCTTTTGCTTTTGTTTATCCAGGAAAGAATGGTCGCTTTACTGTGAGAGAGGTAAGATTTACTACTTATGTTCACAATCTTAATCAGATAGGATATAACCATTGCCACACCACAGATGATCACTGATTCATTCTAGAGTTTCTATGTGTTTTCTGCCACACTTTTTAATTGAGTTTCTGTGATATCTTAAACATGCCATTTGTTATACTATGAAGCATGCTCAAATCATAAGCATAGGTCTATTTGTTTTGGGCGCGGAATCAAATCATAGCTCACCATTTTGTTTTTTAGAATTGTGAAAGCTAATATTTCATGATCTATATGTTCTGATTGCTACTTTCTGCATGTTTCTTGCTGGAAATTTTGAAGAAACTCCAAGGCCGTTAGAAGATGGTATTGTTGTCTCCTATGAAATAATACCACAAGAAGGATCAAGCACAGAAAATCAAGCAAAAGGTCCCAATACTCATAAACCTTCTTTACTTCGTTGCTTCATGTTCTTAAGATTTCATTGTTGTATATGTTTTATGAGTTTAGTAGGTATGTTAGCCTTACAATCTGTTTTTTAAGATTCCATTGTTGTATATGTTTATACATTGTCACAGCTTGAAAAGACTAACATTATGAGATCTTCTAAATGCAGATGAACGATATTGTTAGGCTCCTTGTTGCTGACCTCTGTCTCAACCAGGTTCTTATATCTTACTTCTCTCTCTGTTTTTATTTTGACTCTGTGTCTTATCGTTTACATTTCCAGTGAAATTTTTGATGTTCGGAACCATTTGGACATAAATTTTGCAAAAACTTACATCTAGAGAAACAGAGAAGAACTAGAAGCTTGACTTAATACTCGTGAGAATATGCTGCTCAGAGCTCACACTCATGTTCTTAGTGAGAACATTTTAACTTATATTTGTGAGGTTTTTAGTTGGTATTCGTTTCCATCTGTTTAGCTTCAAGTGAGTTACTTTTTTGTTTATCTTATATCTATCTTGCATTGGATATTTTTGTCGTAAATGGAACAAAGAAGCAAACTTTGTTGGTTAACTTTTGATTTGGTTGTTGTGAGGTCTGTATTATGATCATAGCTGATTAACAAAGAGTTATACTTCATCGTTTATTGGTCATGGAGAATTCTGTTGTTTAACATCTGTTGTTAATCAGCACTGATTTGAAGCTACTAATATGTTTTTTTTTTTTTTTTTTCCTCTGTAGGACTTCACTGGAATCTCAGAAGTAGAACCTGTTGTATGCTCGGCATTCTAACAAACTGAGGGAGTGAAGGCTTAGCTGGTTAAAGTGTTTGAATAACATTAGTTTGGATAACAATGAATTACAATGAAACAATAGATGGGTTTTGGATTTGTATTTAGTAATCAGAGTTTGAAATATATATTGTATATTTTCTTTAATAAAATTAGAAGTAATCTTTATTTATTTTTCCATATTTATTATTTTTTAATAATTTAAATAGCCAATTTATATCAATATATATATATATATATATATATATATATATATATATATATCTATGTATATAAATATTTTGGGTGACACCAATGTAAAACTAATTTTAACATCATTTGTAAGAAATGATGTTAAATTTGAATGGTTGACTCACTTTTTTAAGTGCTGCTAATTTTTTTTAACTTCACTGATTTTAGTATCACTTTTAAAAATGACACAATAACCCTTGCATCATTTAAAAACTGTCACTAAGTTTTTTTATTAAATGATGCTAAAATTACAAGTTTTTTGTAGTGTTCCGATCTAAGATTTATGCTATGATCCCTTGGTTCCTACGCATTCATCCTTGGAATCTCCATACCCCTTGTAGTCATAGCAGTGAGTCCCTTTCTTCTTAAGAGTATGACAGTCCTTTTTGAAGTGACCAATCCTTTGACATTCATGACACTTTTGCTTAGCTTTTTGTGATCCTCTCTCTTGCTCACCAGATATAGGTTTAAATCGAAAGATTTTTGACCACCACGATCAAAACTTTTCACGGTTCTCTTGAATTTCTTCACCATCAAGCTCATTGAGTTTCCCAACTCCTTGATTTTGAGTTTGTCATCTGAAAATATTAAGGCAATACCCCTCTGACTACTTACTCCATGTGTCTTTATTTATAAATCCAGTTCATGAGCCTTGATCATTCCAACCATTTCTCCAAAGGTCATATTTTCACTGTCAAGGGCAACATTCATAGTAGACATATGAGCTTCATATTTCTTTGGAAGACATCTCAGAAATTTCTGAACCATTTTTTTTTCCTTGTATTTCTTACCAAGAACATTAGCCTCACTAGCAATTGCACTTAGTTTAGAGCTGAAAACAGCTACATGTTCATCCTCTTCTATTCGAATGTTCTAAAATTTGGTAGCCAGTGCATCAAGCCTACTTCTACGAATATTGGTGGTTCCTTCATATTACAATTGCAAGGTGTTCCACACTTCTTTTTTAATTTTCTCAATCCTGGATCTGCTTGAACTGATCACCATTGAGAGAGCATATATTGAAGAGATTGCCTTAGAATTCATCTTGGACATCCCCTTCTCGTCGTCTGTCCACATGTTCTTCTTATTAGGAACCATTTTTCCACCATCTCCTTTTGCGGTGGTTCATCCCATCCTTCCTCAACTGCAGTCCAAGCATCCTCATGGATACTTCAAATGGCGTATCTCATCTTCACCTTCCAGTGTCCATAGTTTGTGTCTTATAGCATGATCTGTTTCAGTAGTCTATGTGCTGAGTTCATCCTTCGTCACATGATCCTCACCTGAAATTCCTAGATAGATCTCAATAACACGCAATAAACACTTGTTGAAACAAACAAACTTATGTTTCCCTTTTATTAGAAATCTCTCAAGATGTTCACACACTCTCGATAGTTTTACAAGACTTAAGAACTACACTTCTTAATCTAAAACCTATGATTTCTGACTGTCTCTCTCAATATCGTTAAGTTTTTTGCTAGCTCAGACAATTTTTCTCTCAAAACGGCTGATCTCCAACTTCAGCACGTGAATCTTATTTATACTCAAAGATCAAGTCTTATTCTAAGTCATTGTTACTTGATTCCAAACACTCAAAATCTTCAAGAATATCGCATCAAATATTCTCTTTCCAATTGCAAGCTCTTTGATTTTCAGTATCTTGGACCTTAAAGAGTCGTTTGCTGATCCAAGTTCTATTATCTTGAAGGTAAAATTATGTCGCTTCCTTTTATTATTTTGTATTTTCTTTTCCTCAGTTAGAAAAGTTATCTTAAAAAGAGATTATCCTAAAAGTCGAGTTATGATGTTTCATAGACAATATATGTGTTCTTGTTTGTGTTATTCTTTTGATTATGTTCTGTCTGAGTGTTCTAAACATATTTTGGTGTTTGATTTTGAGAGGGAGATCATGTCATTGTTAAACCTAAGAATAATAAGCCTAGTATGCTGACCCATTAATGATCTCAGCACAACATAAAAACATGAAACACATAATCCGCACGTGCCTGTGTTAGGTTTAAAGAGAAAGACGTGGATGGTCCCACATACACATGCCTGGCTGCCACTTCACCGTCTGAAACCGCGTGATCCTTCGAAAGTAGCTCTGAAACCACCGCCTTCGATGGCTGGAAAACTGTGAAGCCAGTCCTTAGGAAAGCCTTTCTGGAAACAGATCCACTTGGATTTCTTCTCCGGTAAGATTTTTTGACGCTCCACTTGACTCATCACCACCACTACTGTTTTGAAAATCAAGTACATATTTTGAATCAGATACACCACCCCACCATCTACCTTTAATCGAGATGAGCTAATGTCCTTTACCAAGAAGTGAAGTCATTACTCCAAATCAAAAGCAAAAGGAAAATAGGAGAAGTAAGAAGTAAAGAGAAACAATCAAGATGAAAATTTAACTACTGGTGAAGAGAAAACATGCCTTTACATTAATCGATTAATTTTATCCAACATGTGAATAACCAATCAATTGGAAAAGATATTATCTGAACTGACGACATCGCTGGAATTTATTGGCTGATATACAGCCAAAATTTATTACCGATATATAGTCGGAACTTTAACCGATACAAGATCATAATAAAAATTGGAGAAAAACTTTCAACTTTCTGAATGATGAAAAAAAGAGAAGAGAGAGAGATAAAAAGACTCCGATTAACCAGAAATCTGTCAGAGAGAAATCCGGCAAACCGTAAGATAAAAAGGGTCAATTTGGGTCGTTGGATTAAAAGCAATAAGGTGAAATTTGAAAGCAGCTCATTTATTTTCTTTGTTTTATGATCGTTGGATTTAAAATATATTAACGAAATCTGACAGTTATTCTTTCCCTGCTCCTCTCACGTGACATCACCTAATAAAAAAAAATTCCATCGGAGCTTGGTCTCATCATCGGCGGTTTCATGCGGCGCATGTTAGTCTCATCATCTGCAGCCATTTAATAAATTAGTTAGGATTTCTAAAGATACAAAAATACATATATTTTATCATGCATATCTCAAGTTTCTAAATTATTTATTTTATAATTTAAAAAAAAAGTAAGTTCCCCTCGCATTTTCAAAACGTAAATAGATGTTTCCAGCGAGTTTCCTGAGAGTTTCCGTTTCCGAAACATTTCAAAAACGGGAAACAGACATCAAAGAGAGTTTTCATGCTACCTAGAATATTACATTAAATGCCACTGAATAAGATTTATACAGTGATCCCTTGGTTCCTATGCATTCATCCTTGGAATCTCCACACCCCTTGCAGCCATAGCACTGAGTCCCTTTCTTCTTAAGAGTAGGACAGTCCTCTTTGAAGTGATCAATCCTTTAACATTCATGACACTTTTGCTCAGCTCTTCGTGATTCTCTCTCTTGTTCACCAGATGTAGGTTTATCGAAGGATTTTCGACCACCATGATCAAAAATTTTAATGGTTCTCTTGAATTTCTTCACCATCAAGCTCATTGAGTTTTCCAACTCCTTGATTTTGAGTTTTTAAGGCAGTACCCCTCTGACTACTTACTCCATGTGTCTTTATTTATAAATCCAGTTCATGAGCCTTGCCTTGATCATTCCAACCACTTCTCCAAACGTCATATTTTCAGTGTCAAGTGCAACATTCATAGTAGACAGATGAGCTTCATATTTCTTTGGAAGACACGTCATAAATTTCTTAACCAACTTTTTTTCCTTGTACTTCTTACCAAGAACATTAGCCTCACTAGCAACTGCATTTAGTTTAGAGCTGAAAACAGCTATATGTTAATCCTCTTCTATTCAAATGTCTAAAATTTGGTAGCCAGTGCATCAAGCCTACTTCTACGAATATTGGTGGTTCCTTCATATTACAATTGCAAGGTGTTCCACACTTCTTTTTCCTTTTCTAAATCTTGGATCTGCTTGAACTGATCACCATTGAGAGAGTCATGTATTGCAGAGATTGCCCTAGAATTCATCTTGGCAATCCCCTTCTCGTCCTCTGTTCACAGGTTCTTCTTATTAGGAACCATTTTCCCACCATCTCCTTTTGCGGTTGGTTCATCCCATCCTTCCTAAGCTGCAGTTCAAGCATCCTCATGGATATTTCAAATGGTGTATCCTATCTTCACCTTCCAGTGTCCATAGTTTGTGTCTTACAGCATGAACTGTTTCATTAGTCCACGTGATGAGTCCATTCTTTGTCACAGGATCCTCACTTGTTGTTGAGTAACAACTCGGTTCAGATGCCTGTTCTGATACCACCTGAAATTCCTAAATAGATCTCAATAACACGCTAGAAACACTTGTTGAAATAAACTAACTTATGTTTCACTTTTATTAGAAATCTCTCAAGATGTTCACACACTCTCGATGGTTTTACAAGACTTAAGAACTACCCTTCTTAATCTAAAACCTATGATTTCTGACCGACTCTCTCAATATCGTTAAGCTTTTTGCTAGCTCAGACAATTTCTCTCTCAAAATGGCTGATCTCCAACTTCAGCACTTATACTCCTATTTATACTTCAGCACTTGACTCCTATGATCTAGCTCATCATTACTTGATTCCAAACACTCCAAATCTTCAAGAATATCACATCAAATATTCTCTTTCCAAACTCTTTGGACCTTAAAGAGTCGTTCGCTGATCCACGTCAACTAGCTTGATGCGATTAATCCACGTCAGCAGCCATCTATGTCATCTTTCACTTGACTTGATATGATGCTTCAGAGACAAACAACTTGTCTCTTGTTCCCCCACAGGTTGAGCATTGAAGCTTGCTCTTTCAATATCTATTCTAAATTTCCTGCCCCTAATTCACTAATTTAATTCCCTATCAAGTCAAGTGAAAGATGAGGTAGATGGCACAATGATTTTGTTTTTTTAGAGCACATTGATTTTATTTTTCTCTTTCTATCCATTAAAACGATGTTGTTTTGACTTAGCGGAGATGTTAACGTCAATTTAACTTCGTAATCGTGTTATATTAGGGGAGTTAACGTTATGTCTCAAAAAGACGAGGCGCCACAAGTTTGCTATTTGATTTAAAGCCAATAATAAGTTTATGATTTGAATGGTATTTTGAAAATTCATGCTTCAAAAGCATCCACTTTTTGAAGGTTCACTAGAGTATAACCCGCAGTACGCGGATCAATATTTTCTTAATCATTGTAACATATGTTTATATTTTACTGTTTAATATTTTGTGGTTAGTTTTTTCACATAATTTATAAATAGGATTTTGTTTGTTTAGCTTTTATAATTTTTTTTTACTTATATGTAATTTGAATTTCATTAAATTATAAATTTAATTTGAATTTCATTAAATTATAAACTTAATTTGAATTTCATTAAAATTATAAACTTAATTTGAATTTCATTAAATTATAAAGTGTTAGTGTTGTTGGTTAGTTAGCTTATATATCTATTTTAAATTTATGTAAATAGTTAATTTGTCCAACTCTTCCCCACTGTCCAATAGGTTAGAAATACCCGAATATTTGATTATTGTAATTTAAATATTTTTAAACAAGTTAAAATATATATTTTTAATATTTTATTTATTTTAGTAAATGTTATAGTTTTATACATAAAATTCTTTATATTTTCAAATATATCGTAAATTATATTTCATCAACTATATACAATTATTAATTTATATATATAATTTTTTTTGATTAAAATTTGGTAGTTTACGGCCGACTCATCAATTCACGGAAAAATTCGACATATCCGCGTTACACTATGGGTTTGTTCATGATGCTCACTTATTAATGTGCATAAAATCGTATGTCTATACCCACCTTATGTCAAATTTACTTGTACTTAACCCGTAGGTTACCTATCCAATTGACATCTTTACCAAAGTGAGATATTGAATACACATTATTTTCTTATTGATTGAATTAATATATGCCCGCTTATAAAAATTCAAATCACAACATATGCGTTAAAAAATCTGAAATTTTATTAATCGTATATTTTATATAATAATTTAAAATATTTGAAAATAATATCAAATAAAGATGATGGGAGAATCATAATTCATACTTGCATAAGGAATGGCAGAACTGGGAAATTTCTCCTCCTGAAAGAGTACGGATTGATCCACCAAAGAATGTAGTAGATATTTTGTGAAAGCTTTGTATGACAGTTGAGAATGTGTTTTTGTAAGACTCTTGTTCTTCTTCTACTGTTTACATTTAACCTATTACAAACTTCCTTCCATTGGGAGAGCTTACAAATTTCATCCTCCTCCTTTGCAAAGGATAGAACCTTCCACCATGTTTTCTCTGTATGAGAGGTCAACCCTTCTCGATCTGGAATATCAAAGAACAACTTCATCTTCTTCACTGCTTCTGTATCTTTGATAGATGCACTTGGACTAATCTTGATGATGACTCTCAGCAGAAAAAGATGTCTTTCAACGTCAAGTTGTCAACGTCACATAACAAAGTGAATAGGCTATTTCATTGGGGTCTCACCACGACGTCCCTATCGATGCATTTAAGCTACGCTGTAAATTTGCTGTCATTCTCGGTAGAGAATTTATCTGCATCAATTTATTTTGTCTTACAGTTTGATTGTACTCCTTATGTTCCTTATTAATTCTTTTTTCTAGGGAAAAAAATTGTTTCACAAAGTTACAATTTCTCTATTTTCAATACATTTTTATCAGCTATTGATGATAAATTATAAATTTAAAGAACAATAATTGAATACTATTTGTTTAAAGTTATAGTATATTGTTATTCACTTAAAATGATACAACTTTAATATGTTTTATAAAATGTGTGATGTATGCGAGCAGCGAAACAGTATATGCAATAAAAAAATACGAGCAAGCTCACTCATCAATTCTAGAAATAGGATAAATAAAAAACAGATGGAGTATTAAACAAAGAGGATGATAATTCTCTCTGCTTGTTTTATTTCTCATGTTTAGTCTCAGAGCCGGGCCTTAGCCCATTAACATGAAACAATCCATTTTCTTTTGCTGAAATATGTATACGGTCCCTAATTTTAAGATTTTTTTTATAAAATTAAATAAAAAATATCAATTATAATAGTCATAACAAATAATATATTTGAGAAACATCCAGCTATAAATTTATTTTCAGAAAAAGTATTACTTTTTCAACAGTAGCAAATTGTTATCATTTTATATTACTTATCACTAAAATATTATAGCGGAACCATGGTCTATATATTTATGTCTAGATTCATTCCGCTATATCCAACGGGTAAACGAGCAGCCGACTTTTTTTGTCTCATGTAATCTATAAAATAAAGCCTAATCACTTAAATAGCCCAAACCCAAAAAATTGACACTGTTGACTCAATAGTAGAGTGTTGCAAACATAAACTAATGAAACACAACAAACCCTAACTAGATCTTAAACATGCGACCACTACTGTCCCCCCATCAAAGACCACCACAGTCTCCAAAAATGGCGTCACCTTCTCCGTCTCCAACCACCAAACAATATAGAGGGTATGTTATTCTCAATTTAGTGATTGAAAATCTTAATATTCAGTTGTAATGGATTTAAGAAGTTTGATTGACATTCCACATTTCTTATGATCGGAAAATTTTGGGTTCTTAAAACATCTGCACGCACGATCTGTTTTATAAATAATATTTTTTTTGGGCTTCTTATATTACATTTCTTTATGTGACTGAATTAAATTTACACCTATCTATTGTATCCCGTTGAAGTTATTAACCAATGATACCTTGTTAGAGCTATCACTTAAGACGAATTTGAATGTAACAACTTTGCCTTTTCATTGTTTTGTAGATCCAAAAATTCTGGCAAAAAGGCATCAAACCCAAGTTTCGCTGATCTTCCATTAAGCCTCATAGAATTAATAATGTCTTCTCTTATCTTAGAAGATAACATCCGAGCATCCGCGGCTTGTAGGTCATGGTATGAAGCTGCTGTAACAGTTCGTGTAGTGGAAAAGCATCCTTGGCTAATGTGTTTTCCAAAACGTGGAACCATGTTTGAACTCCGCGATCCATTGCAATGGAAGTTGTACCCTTTGAATCTGCCAGAGTTAGCTGATTCAACAGTGTGTTACTCAAGAGACGGCTGGTTACTTATGCGTAAATCTAGGTCAACCATCGTCTTCTTCTTCAACCCGTTTTCTCAAGAGCTCATAAACTTGCCCAATTGTGAGCTTTCTTTTGGGGAGATTGCATTCTCTTGTCCTCCTACATCAGATAAATGTACATTAGTTGCATTAAAGTTTGTTCCGCAACAGCTTGTCACTATCATCAGTACTTGCCATCCGGGTGCAAATAACTGGATTACTCAGGACTTCCATACTGAACATTTCACAATTTTTTGCATGAAAAGCAACATTGTGTATAGCAATGATCGGTTCTATTGCTTTAACGCAGGAGGAACCTTGTATAACTTTGAGCCAACTTCTCGTACTTGGAGTTATATTTGTGCGGATACTCTCATGTGCCCACATGTCTAACAAAGTCAGCAATATGAATGGAAGGAGAAGGGTGTTGTCTTGGTAGAGAAGAAAGGTGAGCTGTATGTTATTTTCACATGTGGTAATGAGAAGCCATTGGTGTATAAACTATTCTCGTTGGAGTGGAAGGAGTTGGATAGTTCTACAGTTGATGGTTTGACATTATTTGTGAGTTTTTATAACGCTGAGGTTAGAACTAATCTCCCATGGATGAGGAACAATGTCTATTTCTCAAGGTTTGGCTACAATCGTAAACGTTGTGTCTTCTACTCATTTGATGAAATCAAGTTTAGTCCTCGTAAGGAATGGCAGAATTGGGTAGAACTTTGTCCTCCTCAAAGCATATAGATCGATCCACCAAAGAATGTTTTAAACATTTTGTGAAAGCTTTTCATGAGAGTTGAAATGTTTTTATCTTGTTCAAATAGTTAAGAAGTATGTTTAATTACTTGGAGGAGGTTTGGACTCCCGAATTCTGTTGTTTTGTAAAAGTCATCTTCTTCTTCTTCTACAGCTGACATTGAACTGTTTTCTGATTCTCCCTCAACAGTAAAATTTGATTGAGTTTATAGCTCTGTTGCATCATTTTAGATTTCTTGTGCCAAATTAATTTGCTATGAAATATTTTAGTTAATTTTTTTTTTTTTTGTAGACAGAGTATCTTTGCGCTTGGGGCAATGACGCAGCTAGTGACATACTAACCGAAGATTATTGTTTTCACTTTGAGATGAATTTTAAAAATTGCATAATTTGATGTCACTGTTTTATTAATCAGATGTACTGTGTCTAGGAATGTAGAAGAAATGGTGGAATTGAGAGGAAAGAAAATCAGCACAAGGAAACATAGAATGTGTGTTATTGATTTTTTGGTGGTTTATTAAATTCAAGTGTAGTTTATGTGCGGAGAGATGTTTATCCTACTCGCTTGATAAAGGCAGGTACTATCCGCGTAAGCGGCTTCCTATTCCAAAAAACCATGGAAATGGTTGCATTGTCCTAGTAGGAATATATGGATCGAGCCACTGTCTGATAGCGTACATCTTGTTTTTTTGTGTGTGATAGGAATGTGAATATCATTGAAACGAATGAGAGGTTTTACAAAAGTGTTAACCTATAATGTACTCTTGCCAAAAATGCATTAAAAGACAAGAGGAACAAAAACAAGCTGGGTGTCAATCAGCACTTAACAGATCCATAGCACCATAAAATCCCTGAATTGCTTCCGGGTTCTTCTTGGATTTTATGTGCAAGGCTAAGCAAACATATGTCATTCAGGTAACTTAATTTCGCTTTGAGTGTTTTTTTTTTTGTAGAAAGATTGAATCCCGTTTCAAACATTGAGATTTTGTAGAACTTTTGTGTACTTCCGATCCTTCGAATTCAATGTGCTGTTTGGGATACATATCTTTACAACATTACCGTAAAACTGATATTATAGATGTCATTCATGTTATTCGGGTAACACATTGTATTACAAAATTTAATTAAGTTTGATGGAGAGAATTCTAAGATGCTTTTCTGCCATTGTTGTTGCCATAGTGGAGAAAATATTCAGATTTGTTATTTGAAAAAAATATAACCATCAGGTGTATGGTATTAACATCAAAAGTGATGTGTTGCGAGTGGCATTGAAAATTATCAGCTAAGGTTGTTGATAATTGGAGAAAACAACAAAAGAAAATAAAAGAGTTAAAATAGACAGAACTAAATCAACGCAGAAAAATATATACTTCATATTTTGTTAGTTTATATTACCATAAATTATTATTATTATGTTAAATTTGATTTATTTTATGATTTTTAGTATATTATTTATTATTATTATTATTATATATGATTTCTGCTGTGTTAACTAAATTAATAATATATAATTATGTGTGGTATTACATTTGTTGACAAATTTATTTGATAAGTTAAATTATAATATATTTTCGTTGTAAAAACTAAATGGTGTTATGTATATATTTTTATATTATTCGAAAAATCTATAAATGTTTCATTCACTCCAATATATCAATGATTAGAAATATATGAGATCCATCATGATCCTTCTTGACCCGTCTTTATCTGTTCTGACCAACGCGTGTTGACTTGTCATGATCTATTGTAAAAATAATTAGGATATTTGAAGATCTTTATGACTTAAAATCGATGGTAAAAATCAATTTTAATTTTCCATAATTTATAAAAAAGAGAAAGTGAGTTTAACTTTTTTGTGGAAAATAATAATTGTTTAAAATATTATTTAATTATTTATATTAATTTGTGATTATTACTGTATGCTTAATGACTTTATTTTAAATACTTAAATACTATGTTGTTTTAAAAGTTATATTTATTTAGGAGTTACTAAGTAAAAATAAACAGATTCAATTTTCAAATATTAATAATTAAAATTTAAAATATCTTTATACAAATATTTGTTGTAGTTATTAGCGAATTGACTAACTAAACAAAAAATTAATATGATTTTATTAATAAGATTTGAAAAAAATAAAATGATTGTCGAATGACATTTGTTGTAATATCCAACGTAAATACAATGTTATTTTTTTAACATTGCTCAAATAATTATATAGAGATTCCAAAGTGGTTAATTTAGAAAACTGAAACTTATTGGGAAAGGATAATTGATATTGTTTATTTCAAAAGTTATTTTCTTTTTGTAAAAGTATTTTTTAAAGTGTCTGAAAATATTTTGAAAGTTTATATAAAAAAAAAAATAATTTAAAAGACAAGACTTTGTTTTTAAAACTATTAAAAAGATAGGACATTATTAATGGGTCTGATCTCATTTGTTAATTTGCATTATATCTCATTATCTAGTTTCTGACGCTGGATTCTGTTAGGGCATCTCCAATCACACTCTATATTTTCCTCTAAATTCTATTATAGAGTAAATTTGCTCCAATCTAACTTTATATCTTACTCTAAAATAGAGTAACATTATCATTTACTCTATGTATAGGGTAACTTTATTTTTCCCTATATTTTACACTACAATTACTCTAAAATAGAGTAATACATTGGAGAAAAATACTCCTCTGTTATTGTGTTACTCTATAATAGAATAAAAAATAGAGGGATACATTGAAGATGGTTTTATAAATACATATATAGGTTTCACTTATCATGTAACATTTTAACCTAGCTTAATATCTTCCATAAGTCAAAAAACAAAAAAAAATGACAGCTGACCAGAGAGGAAAATGCATATGGTAAGTCTATATCTCTCAATAATCTCAAAAGTGATGTTTCAAATGTTCCTTAAAGTGAATTAGATTGATATTTATCACTTTTCTTAAATCCGGTTGAATCTGAATTTGTTTTCATAATTTAGTATCACAGTTCTAGGGAAGTATACAATAAATGAGAATCTATTGGAGAATCAATGTGTCAGTAATGATTTTTATTTTTTTAATCTTCTATCGAAGTATCTGACTTGACTTACTAGTTGACTTGAGGAGTATCTGATCCGCCAATAACACATCTGAGGAAAAAAGAAGAAAAGTCTAGTACGTTTGTTTTCAACAGAAGTCTACAACAGTCTGTTGGCGAAATTTTGTACATCTGTCTGATGGAGAAGTCTGGTACATATGTTTGGAGGATTCAAGTCAAAGTGGAGATTTGTTAGATATGACTTGAATAGATTGGACCCATAAACTTAGGCCCAATCTGTTGAGATTAATCATGGTTCTGTTGGGCCCATATTAGGTCCAATTTGCTGAGGATTAGTTAAGGCTCTGTTAATTAGAGTTTCTTATTAATATTTTCTTAGCCCTAACCTCCAGCGTATTCTGAATATAATAAACTCTGCCTCTTTTCCCGTGGAGCCAACAAGATCGTTGGTGAACCACGTAAATCTATATCATGTTCTTTGCGTTATTGTTATCTTGCTCACATCCGTTATTACAATATCTTCCATAAGTCAAAAGACAAAAAAAAATGACAGCTGACCAGAGAGGAAACTGCATACGGTGAGTCTATATCTCTCAATAATCTCTGATCAAAAGTGATGTTTCAAAGGTTCCGTAAAGTTAGTTAGATTGATATATATCTCTTTTCTTAAATTTGGTTGAATCTGAATTTGTTTTCAAAATTTAGTATCACAGTTTTGGAAAAGTACACAGTAAATGAGAATCTATAGGAGAACCAGTAAAATTAGGGCTTTTAAGACACGATGTGTCAGTAATGGTTTTTTTGTTTATCTTCTATCGCTTTCATCTCTTTGGTATTCTAAAACATTTATCATATTAAATGTAGAATCTAATATGAATAATTTATTGATTTGATTTTTACTTAGGGCTTTTAAAAACCTACATTTTGGCAATGGTTTGTTTTGTTTTTATTTTTCTGAAAAATTATCATATTAATTAATTGTTGAAGCTGGTATTATTCTAGTTATATGTTGCATCTCAAAACGGTTACTGACTCCCACAAATGATAATTTTTATCTTTAAAATATATTTTTAACACCATAGTTTGTGATCCACAAACAGTGATGAGCTCTGAAGAAAAGATTTACAATATTTCAAAATGTTTATACAATTTTGAAAAGAAAAAGAAAAAAAACATGTGCAAAGAGTATAGTAAAGATTACCCAAAAGAACCATCAGCTCTTTCGTCCTTCAAATTCACAACAAACTCTTTAGATTCAAAAGGAACAGCACCAGCAGTATATAGACTCTTCCTTCTATCATATGCAGGTAACTTCTGATTCAAGTGAGATTCTTTGTAGGTTTTAACCAAAATTTTCATCACTTCTCTGTTCAGTTTCTTCGACGTAACCTCATGACTGATCGAAAATTTTGTGATCCAAACATCGTTTAAGCCACTCCATTTACGTATTTGACTTGCTTTTAGTCATTTATTTTCATTAGTGATGTTGTTTCATGAATGGAGTGGCTAAAACTATGTTTCGATCACAGAGGTTTTGATCAGTCCTGAGGTTAGAACGAAGAAACTGAACAGAGAAGTGATGAAAATATATGTTAAAACCTACAGAGAATCTCACTTGAATCAGAAGTTACCTGCGTATGATGGAAGGAAGAGTCTCTATACTGCTGGTGCTCTTCCTTTTTATTCTCACTATACTCTTTGCACATGTTTATATATATATATATATATATATAATTTTGGATTGACATATTCAAAATTTTAGATTTAAAGCATGAACTATCGAAATATTCATATTTTTGGATTTAAATGGCATTTCAAAAGTTTATTATTTTTTTGAAATTTTTTAATTAATTGTGAATAATTATATATATAGTTAACATTTTTTTAATTATCAACATTTTTTGTTTTGTTATTTTTAGCAAAATCTCCACCAAAAACACAATTTTTAATAAAAAACCCAAAAAATGTTATTATTAGTTTTTATTTTTATTTAATTCATATATATATATATGAGAACATATAATTAATATTTTTAATTAATCCACCAACAAAAAATTAAAATAACAAAACCAAAAAATGTTATCTTATAAATTTAAATATTTTAATCCAAAATAAATAATCATTATTAAAAAATATGAATATTTCAAAAGTTCATGCTTTAAATCCAAAAATGTTAATATTTTAATTCAAAATTGTTCTAAAGAAGAATACAGTACTTTTCATGTTCTTTTCTTTTGTAACACTTTCCAAATAAGTTTCAATTCTCTAAACCACCTTGGAATAATTCCTTATATTTTTAACGCTCCTATTTCCTTTTGTTGCTTTCTCCAATTATCAACAACCGTAGCTGATAATTTTCAATGCCACTCGCAAGTTGCAACACATCACTTTTGATGTTAATGCCATACACACATCAACAACCTGTCTGATGTTTTTTTTGTTTCTCCGTGGTTGGCTTTGGAAAATTTTACTAATTGCACAGAGGGCATCTCAGAATTTTCTTTGTATAAATATATGGATTCACATAATTGTTGGAATGAAAGAGGAAACTAGAGTTAATAATGAAAGGTTGAATTCAGAAAAGATATAAATGAATGCCCGACGCGGGTTATTATTATTAATTTTGTGTTTTAACTAACAAAACTGCATTATGATTATGTAACCAAAGTTGTAAAATAAAACTAACATAACCAAAAATAAATTTGGCAAGTAATGTGTAATCTAAGATGTCATTATGTTTTGGAAGATTTCCTTGTAAACAACATTTCGGGTTGTTACTTGAAGCTTACCTTTCTCATCTAATATTAAAATCTTCAAACTATCTCTTGAATTAACTCGAGAAATAGCAGCATTCAATTAACCTTGTGACAAAACTTGAGGGGAAAGATAGAGTCCGACACTTGATAGAGTTTGACCCTGACTTTTGTTTATGGTTATCATAAATACAATTGTAACAGGAAATTTCCTGCGCTTCATGCTGGAGAAATAAACATCCTGGCAATCAATTGATTTTTAATCACATCCTATGTTCGTTATAATTTATGTTTCAATCACATGGTTAGCTAATTTGGCAACATGAATTCTTGTACCATTGCACAAATCCTCCTTAGGATCAATATTCCTAAGAAGCATTATTGGAATACCAAAGCTTCAACTGCAAATCATGATTAGGAAATCCAAAAAGTTTAACACTATTCAAAAAATCTTGAGAATAAATCATCATATCCGCATTTGTACTTTATCTGGGTTCAATACTATATGAGCTTAAGAAACTTTTTTCCTCACCTAAATACATATGCATGTTTTTAAAAACATTTGAAAGCATAACGTCATTAAAAATAGAGAATCAATGCTATGATTATGTATCGTGTTACCTTCAAACTTGGCGAGCATAAAATCACTAATTATACCAACATCTTTATTAGTTGGGTTCAGTATGGCTCTTTATCATAAGAAAAGATGATCTTTTTCCTTATCATAGGCTTTTCCGTAAATTGCTGAAACTATAGCTTGAAGAGGTTTTTCACAATCCATTAGCAGATCCTTAGGTATATCTATGAAAGGAATTGTGATTGCTATTACCTTGAGTTTTATAAAACTACCGAGTTCATATTTCACTTCTATAATTTTTTGAGAACTGTATATTTTGTATCTTACTTTCCGATAGGTACTCCATCCAACTACTACTCCAACCCAAGCACGCTTAACTATGTAATTCTATTTGGACAAGAGTTGGAAAAGATAAGTGCACTTTAGTGACAAAAATAGCGAAGTAAAATCTCTTAAGTGCTCCTCATGCACCACCATATACCAGAATTTGGGATGTTACAATCACCCCACTCACAAAGCGCAACATCCTTGTTGTGCACAAAAGACTACCACCCCTGATGGTGTGAGCCCACTTTTCTCCACACTCATCTGGCTTCAGCTATGAAACCAAATTGTAACGTCATTGTCTATGAGCATTTATGCCCTCTCTCGCCCCGTATGTCCCACCCTTGTCCGACGATTGGTGCGTTCCTCCCGGGAGGCGCAGAAGACATGTTACTCTCAGTATAAATTACCACATTATATTTTTCCAGGTTTTGGTCTCACTAACACTGTTGCGCCCCTGGACCGCTCTATAGCCAGACCAGCTACAGAGCGTTCCGAGAGGGCAGGCTATGAGGAAGAACAAAGTTGCCTGACCCAAAAGCCAAGAACAAATCTTGCCCGAACCAAGGCACCCAAGCCCTTCATACCCCCTTCGGCACATAGATCAGGCTTTGCAACCCTTATATGCAACCTAGGCGTTGGGGAGGACCCGGACCAGATCTCTCACAGCCAAGACTTCGGTTTTTAATTTACTTTGTAAAACAATACTTTCATTAATAAATACAAAATATTCTTTAACACATCAAAACAAACACATGCCTGGGCCTAAGGCCAAAATAAAACAGTACTTAAATTTATTAAACATAACATACATTTTATGCAAAGAGGTGCCAAATCTATTTTCCAGTGGCCTAACGTTCCGCACACACAACAACTGCCTCCTAAGGTTACCTGAACAAAAAGATAGAATCATAAATAAATCCAGTTACTTAGTGGCATCAGGGATACCTGCATTCAACGTTAGTATCACCACTACTCAATAACCACATCAAACACACAATCAACACACACAACACGCAAGCGGAAGACTTGACAACTACACACAAGAATCTTCCAGCCTACTCCCAGAAGAAACGACAAATAATCATCACACAAAGGTTTCCTGAACTACAATCGGGAAACACCATTACTACACACAACACACAACAGGCTTCCTGAACACAGCCGGGAAACTACACACACAACTACACCTCTCACAACAACACTCTCAGGTTTCTCGAACAACACTCAAGAAACCACAACACCACACTCACTCTAACTCCACACTTCACTACGGCCACTGATATCCCACAAACCATCAGCTCGCACACCTCCTCCTTGATCCACCTTTCAGCCAGAGGCTCACAGGTTGACCTAGGCACTACAGTCGGTGTCGGCATCTCACGTGTCAACTCACAGGTTGATCCCCCCTCCTTCGACAAATGTACTTCCACAAGGACATGCAACGGTTCCAAGGGGTTGCAAACCCGGCCTCCTAATCCTATTCTACCCACCTAACCCCTAGACTCAATACAATCGACATGGATAACTGACTTTAACAGTTAGTCCCATAAATAAATAAATAAAATGACGACAAGTGATATCATGCATCATGGTAAGATGCATGACATAACCTCATGTACTATCTCACATGCTTCGAACACTCACAAAATCAATGATCTCTCTGAAGTGGCATGGATGGAAAGATTCAGATTTGAACAAGAACTTTGATCGATGATGCTTGAACTCCAAAGAATAACTTCTCGAACACGGCTGGATCTTGGATGGAACTCTCAAGGACACGGTAAGAACACTGCTGGAGCTTCTTACGAACACAGAAGCCAAGAACAAATCTTGCCCGAACCAAGGCACCCAAGCCTTTCATACCCGCTTCGGCACATAGATCAGGCTTTGCAACCCTTATATGCAACCTAGGCGTTAGGGAGGACCCGGACCAGATCTCTCATAGCCATGACTTCCGTTTTTAATTTACTTTGTAAAACGATACTTTCATTCATAAATACGAAATATGTCTTTAACACATCAAAACAAACACAGGCATGGGCCTAAGGCCATAATGAAACAGTACCTAAACTTATTAAACATAACATACATCTTATGCAAAGAGGCGCCAAATCTACTTTCCAGTTGCCTAACGTTCCCCACGCACAGCTACTGCCTCCTAAGGTTACCTGAACAAAAATATCGAATCATAAGTAAATCCAGGTTTACTTAGTGGCATTTGGGATACCTGCATTCAACGTTAGAATCACCAGTACTTAATAACCACATCAAACACACAATAAACACATACAACACGCAAGCGGAAGACTTGACAACTACACACAAGAATCTTCCGGGCTACTACCAAAAGAAACGACAAACAATCAGCACACAAAGGTTTTCCAAACTACACACAACACGTAACAGGCTTCCCAAACACAGCCGGGAAACTACACACACAACTACACCTCTCACAACAGCACTCTCAGGTTTCCCGAACGACACTTGGGTAACCACAACACCACACTCACTCTAACTCCACACTTCACTACGACCACTGATTTCACATAGACCATCAGCTCCCACACCTCCTCCTCGATCTACCTTTCAGCCAGAGACAAACATGTCGACCTAAGCACTACAGATGGTGTCGGAATCTCACATGTCAACTCACTGGTTGAACCCCCATCGTTCAGCGAAAGTACTTCCAGAAGGACACACTATGGTTCCAAGGGGTTGCAAACCCGGAAGCTATACATGATAACCCCCACATGGTTATACCTCCATATCTTCGGCATGCTTCATCCACCTCTCAAAAATCCGATGATCACAAGAGATCCACACCCGGCCCCCTAATCCTATTCTATCCACCTAACCTCTAGACTCACTACAATCGTCATGGATAACTGACTTTAACAGTTAGTTATCCACCGATCTCCTAAAACCAAAAATAAACCCCACACAAAAACCCCATAAATAAATAAATAAAATGACGACAAGCGATATCATGCATCACAGTAAGATGCATGACATAATCTCATGTGCTATTTCACATGCTTCGAACACTCACAAAATCAACGATCTCTCTGAAGTGGCATGGATGGAAAGATTCAGACTTGAACAAGAACTTTGATCGATGATGCTTGAACTTTGAAGAATAACTTCTCAAACACGGCTGGATCTTGGCTGGAACTCTCAAGGACACGGTAAGAACACTGCTGGAGCTTCTTACGAACACGGAAAAATAACCTCAAGAACACAGTGAGAATATCCTTTTTCTTCTCCTTTTTCTTCTCCTTCTCCTCCGATATTCCTCTTCTTCTCTCTCTAAAAATCTCCAGTTTCTCTCTCTAATATCTCTCTATTTTTTCGTGAATGAGAGAACAAAGGGTGGAGTGTTGTGTATCTAGAGATTGTGGTGGTGCTGGCTTGGTGGGCAAGCTAGCCACATGGCGGCCACATGTCGCGCACACTTGCTCACCAAGTTTGGGATAAACTTGGTGGCCAAGTTGGAAGCCTCCCCAGCTTCCTTCTCACGCCATTTTCCTTTACACACATGTTAAATGTGCCTCAGCTTCTTCTTCTCCACGTTTTCACTTGCAGGACATGTCAAAATTCGACGATAGCTTGCTCGGCAATTTTTCTCTTCCGTCGTACACCGTAAGCTTCGGTTTCGTCGTATACGGTAAGCTTCTATTAATTTGTATCTTGCAGAAAATGCCTCTCCATCTTGTTATATGCCATATGAATTTCCCCCTTTTTCTTTTTTTCGAAATGGCTCGGTTTTACTCGGAAAATTTCCTGATGGGAAACTTGGTCATCAAGTTTTGTACTTGGCTTGGTCACCAAGTTTTCTCCGGATTCCTTGATCTTTTAACCTCAGGTTGATTGATCTGGTACAAGGTCCTTTGATCCGTGTTCTGGTCCTTAGGTTAGGATACGGGTCATTACACACACGGTACCTTAAATGATTTTCTAATAGGCCACCCATCCTAGTACTACTCCAGCCCAAACACGCTTAACTTTTTTGTTCTCCCGTTTAAATAATGCAGCTAATGTTATGATGACTATTTATCGTTCATCTTCTATTTATACTCTTTATCTCTTCATTGAGATCTAACTATAATCAAGAAGTAATAAAATAATCTCAAATTTAAATCCGCTTTTGGAGAAACAGAAACCAACAAATTATTATTTGCTGCATGAACTCGCCTGGAATCTCTGAAAAGTTCCCATAGGATTCCCTAAATTCTTTTAAGAGATTGAGTTTCTTAAAGAATTGGAGGTAATCCGCATCCATCAAATTTATTGTGAAAAAGAAAAACACATAAGACAACTAAAATAAAAGCCAAGTGCATTGGCAAATGTAGTGTAAATTATTGTTATCATATATGCAACATTTATTTTATAAAATGTCTATTCGCAATAGTCAACTAACTCAATATATTTATGTGTGTGTGTGTGTGTGTGTGTGTGTTTTTTTAAGGTATTTTAGTTTAAACATTTTATTGACACAATAAACTTGATGCTCCATCCAAGAGTGCTGATTTTAGACAACTGAAGAAGTTTTTTGTGCTTAAAGATATAGGAAATATTATATTAATTTTTAATAAATCTCAAAATTGAAAACATGATTAATCTTCTTAGGGATGTTAGTATGGGTAAACCCACCCCAGTTAAACTCATCCTATTAAAATGTGCAAGGAATCCTTATCCAGGATGCCCCGATAGTTAAGCAAAAGGTTGGTAGATCTGCTAGGAGGAGGAATGTACAAATTAGTCCAAAGATTTTCCCTGGAATAAGCTCTAGAAAATAATATCTATTCAAGCAAGTGCTTCACCAAAAATAAATTTAAATCTAGACCAAGGACAAGGATCCGGTACTAGAAAGCCTAGAGCACAACCAGGAAGTAGCAAGGCAGAACGGACAGATATGGAGGGGCGTCTTGGATCTGATAGACAACCCCCACAATGCAAAATAGTCACAGGCATCACCCAATCATCAATGGGTTATCAAAATCCATCTTCTCTTCTTCCTTAAAAATTGTAAGCTGGAACTGTCAAGGGTTGGGGAACCCCAAGACAGTCTAGAGGTTAAGAGAGATACGACTTCGAAACTTACGTGCTATAATCTTTCTCTCTACGAAAAAAAAATCACGATGCCTTTGTTCTGAAGACTTTAGATTGGATGGGCTTTGAAAATTTTTTTTTGATCCCACCACACAGTCCAGGAGCTGGTGGATTAGCACTTTTCTGGAAAAAGGATATATATATATATATATGTCACCATTTCTTCTTGTGCAAACTATATAGATGCTGACATCAGATTTGAAAAGAAGTTATTCTATACCACTTTCCTGTATGGAGATACAGACAGTAAAAAGAAGATTGATGTGGAGCTATTTGATCGAGTCTGTCCTCCTTAGAGACTCAACCTGGTTTCTTACAGGGGACTTCAATGATATTATCAGTAATGAGGAGAAATAAGGAGGACCCATGAGACCAGAAGGCTCATTCTCAGACTTCCGAAGCTTTCTATCTGAAGGGGACTTTTATGACCTACGTCATTCTGAAGACCCCCTTTCCTGGAGAGGCATAGGCCATACACACGTAGTAAGGTGCAGACTTGATAGAACAGTCACAAATAGTAAATGGGCAGAGTTGTTCCGAACTGGTAGATGGAAGCACCTCAGATATGAAGGCTCAGACGATAAGCCGATTATATCTTACTTTAAGCCTTAAAGAAAAAGAAAGAAAGGCGTTTTCAGGTTTGACAGAAGATTAAAACACAACCCTGAGGTCAAAAATCTGATTAATCAAGCCTGGAATGAAGATCTAACCCTCTCTGTGGAGCAAATGATTAGTAAAACTCGAAGTTGCATTATCGACTGGAACAAAGAGCAAAACAACAAGAGTAAGAAGCAGTTTGAAGGATTGAAGATAGCATTAGAGGAGGCGTTGGTAAGTCCTACCAATAATGAAGCTTTGAAGATAGCATTAGAGGAGGCAATGGTAAGTCCTACCAATAATGAAGCTTTGATTAGCCCTATTAAACTAAATCTGCAAGCAGCTTATAAGAAGGAAGAATAATACTGGAAACAAAGAAGTAGATTGCTCTAGCTAAGCCTTGGGAACAAAAACTCAAGTTATTTTCATGCTTTAACTAGAGGCAAAACATCTATAAATAGATTCTCAGTCATCGATGATGAGGAAGGAAACACTGTTTTCAAAGAAGAGGAGATATCAAAAGTTATTGTAGCCTACTTCAAAAAGATATTTACCTCTCATGAGAGAGAAAGAGCTGACATTGTGAATCAAGCGCTGAAGCCAATGATATCAACTGCTGATAACATCAAGCTGATCAGAGACCCCACCTCCCTGGAAATCGGAAATGTGATTTTCTCTATTCATGCTGAAAAGGCACCAGGACTAAACGGTTTCTCTGCTAGCTTTTTAAAGCCAACTGCAGTAAAACTGGCCCCTAAAATAGTCTAAGAGATCCAAGACTTCTTTATATCTGGTCAGCTGCCAAGGAAAATAAATGAAACTCATGTCCGGTTAATCCCTAAAGTCCATAGTCCAAAGAAAGTGAATGAGTATAGAACTATTGCCCTGTGCAATGTCTATTACAAGATCATTTCAAAAATACTCATCAGAAGACTGCAGCCAATCCTCTCCAACCTAATCTCAGACAATGTCTGACATATCTGACAATGTCTTACTCACTCATGAGATTATCCATTGCCTGGAAAAATCTGCAGCCAAAAAATATTGTTCAATGGCAATCAAGACAGACATTAGTAAGGCATATGATTGATTGGAATGAGATTTTATTCGACTTGTTCTACAATGACTTGGATTCCACGATAAATGGGCAAACTGGATAATGCAATGTGTAAGTACAGTTACTTATAACTTTCTTATTAATGGAGCAGAGAGAGGCAAAGTGAGACCATACCGCGGAATCCGCCAAAGAGATCCTTTGTCTCCATATATCTTCATTTTATGCAGTGAAGTGTTATATGGACTCTGCAAAAATGCACAACAGGCTGGTCAGTTACAAGGCATCAGAGTGGCTGAAAGAAGTAAAAAAACTAATCACTTACTATTTGCAGATGACATGATGTTTTTCTGCAAAACCAATTCCCAAAGCATTACAGCTCTCAAGCAGATCCTGCACAACTACGAACAAGCTTCTGGTCAACTAATCAATGCCGAAAAGTCAGCAATCATATTCTCAAGAAAGATGCCTCCTGATCTGAGAGCAAAAGTAAAGAGTGAACTACAGATCGATAATGAGGGTGGAGTGGGTAAATACTTAGGCCTTCCTGAGCAGTTTGAAAGAAAGAAGAAGGATCTCTTCACAGCCATCGTTGATAGAATTTGACAAAAAGCTATTACTTGGTCATCCAAATTCCTATCAACTGCTGGAAAATTGACTATGCTAAAAAGTGTATTGTCATCTATTCCAGCGTATGCCATGTCCTGCTTCAAGATTCCAGGATCGTTAAGCAAAAGGATACAATCAGCTCTAACTTGCTTTTGGTGGGATTCGAAGCCTGACAAGAAGAAAATGGCATGGGTATCATGGGATAAGCTAACCAGATTTAAACAGGATGGATGACTAGGTCTCCGTGATATCCAATGTTTCAATGATGCATTGCTAGCTAAGCTCAGTTGGAGAATATTGGAAAAACCAGAGAGCTTACTAGCAAAAGTATTGCTAGGAAAGTAATGTAGAAACAAGGACTTTATGTCTTGTGGCGTACCTGCATCTGCCTCCCACGGTTGGAGAGGGATAATGATTGGACGAGACCTACTAGCAGAGAATCTCGGATGGGGAATTGGAAATGGAGAGTCCATAAGAATATGGAACGAGTTCTGGCTTTCAACACATAAGCAAGCAGCCTCCCAAGGACCAGTCACAGAAACAGACTCCACTCTTCGAGTTTCTGACCTGTTTCAAGCAAACACAAGCGATTGGGACCTAGTTAAGGTATTTGAAGGTCTACCAAGCTACAAAGATTCCATTTTGAGCTTAAAACCAAGCAAAGAAAAAGCACCGGATAAGAGGATTTGGTTGAAGCAAAGCTCGGGAGGTTATACTACAAAGTCGGGTTACTATGCAGCCCTAGACAAAGCTAAAGAAGGTAAAACCCAAAACAGAGATGAGAACTTACAGTGGATAGCGGATGTATGGTCACTACAAACATCACCTAAGCTAAAGTTGTTCATCTGGAAGGCTGCACAAGGAGCTATTCCGGTGGGCGACATACTTGCTTCCAGAAATATCACATCCGATCCCACATGTGTGAGATGTGGAGAAATTGAATCAATACCCCATTTGCTGTTTTATTGTGGATTTGCTAAACATGCTTGGAGAGAAGCACCATTAGCAACAACAATCGATGTGTCAAACCTCACCAGCTTTGGGGAGGGCTGGAAGATTCTGAAAACAACGAGATTCCTTCCTCCAACAGGCATAAGCTCAAACCAATTAGCTCCATGGATCCTGTGGGCTATCTGGACAGCAAGAAAACAAACATATCTTCAACAGTACAGTTTATCGCCTGAAGAAACTGTCCTCCATGCAATCACAAATGCAGAAGAATGGAGCAACGCCCAACCACTCAAAGAGCAAAGTGCAAATTCAGTTAGACAAGAAGCTGCTTCCGAGCCCAAAAGATGCAATTACCTGCAGATTCGACGCGGCTTGGAAAGCTGATGTTAAATCAACATGATTAGGCTGGAATTTCACAACTCAAGGGACCCTAATCTCGATCCACAGTGATTTAGTCCCACTCATATCTTCCCCCCTTTAATGGCGGAAGCACTTGCCGTACGATCTGCACTGAACTCAGCCAAAGATGATGGTTTCAACAGGGTAATCCTCGAATCTGATTGTTCTCAATTGATCCGAGCAATTACCACCAGATTGCCGATTGCGGAGTTGCATGGTGTTCGTTCAGACATCGAGCTTTACTCTTCATCGTTTGACTTCAATATTTTCAAGTTAATTCCCAGAATTGCAAAATGGTGTAGCGGACCATTCTGCTAAAGAGGCTTTTTAAGCCTTTTCGTTGTAAGCCCATGCATTTTTAATTAAAGATATCTGTTTTGACAAAAACAAAATAGATCCATCATGATCCTTCTTAACCTGTCTTTATCTGTTCTGACCCGCACGTGTTGACATGTCCTGATCCATTGTAAAAACAATTAGGATATTTGAAGATCTTTATTAAAATTCGATGGTAAAAATCAATTTTAAAATTTTCCATAATTATAAGAAAGAGAAAGTGAGTTAAAAAAAAAATTTGTGGAAAATAATAAAATATTATTTAATTATTTATATTAATTTTGTGATTATTATTGTATCGTTAATGACTTTATTTCAAATACTTAAATACTATATTGTTTAAAATTTTTGTATTTATTTAGCAGATACTAAGTAAAAATAATAAGATTTAATTTTAAAATATTAATAAATTAAAATTTGAAATATCTATATACAAATATTTGTGGTATTTATTAGGGAAATGACTAACTAAGCAGAAAATTATTATGAATTTATTAATAAGATTTGAAAAAAATAAAATGATTATCCAGTGACATTTGTTGTAATATCCCACATAAATACAATGTTATTTTTCTTTTAACATTGCTCAAATAGTTATATAGAGATTCCAAGGTGGTTAATTAAGAGAACTGAAACTTATTTGGAAAGGATAATTTATATTGTTTATTTCAAAAGTTATTTTCTGTCTATAAAAGTATTTTTAAAAGTGTCTGAAAATATTTTGAAACTTTATATATATAAAAAAATTCATTTAAAAGACAAGACTTTTTTTAAGACTATTAAAAAGATAAGACATTATTAATGGGCCTTAACCCATTTGTTGGTTTGCATTATATCTCGTTATCTTGTTTCTGACGCTGGATTCTGTTGTAAATACAAATATAGGTGTCACTTATCATATAACATTTTAACCTAGCTTAATATATTCCATATGTAAAAAAACAAAAAATGACAACTGACCAGAGAGTAAAACGCATACGTAAGTCTATATCTCTCTATAATCTCTGATCAAAAGTGATATTTCAAAGGTTCCTTAAAGTGAATTAGATTGATATTTATCTTTTTTCTTAAATTCGGTTGATCTGAATTTGTTTTCAAAATTTAGTGTCACAGTTCTTGGGAAGTATACAGTAAATTAGAATCTATTGGAGAATGAGTAAAATTAGGGCTTTTAAGACACGATGTGTCAGTAATGGTCTTTATTTTTTATTTTCTATCGATGTATTTGGCTTGACTAATTAGTTCACTTGAGGAGCATCTGGTCCGCTAATCAGAAATCTGAGGAAAAAAGGATAAAAATGTAGTACGTTTGTTTGCAACAGAAGTCTACAACAGTACGTTGGCGAAATCTGGTACATCTGTCTGATGGAGAAGTCTTGTACATCTGTTTGGAGGATTCAAGTCAATGTGCAGATTTGTTAGATATGACTTGAAAAGATTGGGCCCATAAACTTAGGACCAATCCGTTGAGGTTAATCAGGGGTCTGGTAGGCCCATGTTATGTCCAGTCCGCTGAGGATTAATTAGAACTATGTTAATTACAGTTTCTTATAAATACTCTCTTAACCCTAGTCTCCAATCTATTCTGAATATAATAAACTCTGCCTCTTTTCTCGTGGACGTAGCCAACAAGATCGTTGGTGAACCACGTAAATCTGTATCATGTTCCTTAAGTTATTGTTATCTTGCTCATATCCATTATAACAATATCTTCCATAAGTAAAAAAAAAAAAAATGACAGCTGACCAGAGAGGAAAACGCATATGGTGAGTCTATATCTCTCAATAATCTCTGATCAAAAGTGATGTTTCAAATGTTCCTTACAGTTAATTAGATTGATATTTCTCTTTTCTTCAATTCTGTTGAATCTGAATTTGTTTTCAAAATTTAGTATCACAGTTCTGGGGAAGTATACAGTAAATAAAATCTAAAGGAGAATCAGTGAAATTATGGCTTTTAAGACACGATGTGTCAATAATGGTTTTCTTTTCTTCTTCTATCGATTTCATCTCTTCGGTATTCTAATACATTTATCATATTAAATGAAGAATCTAATATGTATAATTGATTGATATGATTTTTAATTAGGGCTTTTAAAACCCTATATTTCAGTAATGGTTTGTTTTGTTTTTATTTTTCTGAAATATTATCACATTAGTTAATTGTTGAAGCTGGTATTATTCTAGTTATATGTTGCATCTCACAACGGCCACTGACTCCCTCAAATGATAATTTTTATCTTTGAAATTATTTTTTAATACCATAGTTTGTGATCCACAAACAGTGATGAGCTCTGAAGAAAATATTCACAATATATATTTCAAGATGTTTTTACAATTTTGAAAAGAAAAAGAAAAAAAACATATGCAAAGAGTATAGTGAACATTACCCAAAAGAACCATCAGCTCTTTCGTCCTTCAAATTCACAACAAACTCTTTAGATTCAAAAGTACGAGCACCTAGCAGTGTAGAGACTCTTCCTTCCATGATACACAGGTAACTTCTGATTCAAGTGAGATTCTCTGTAGGTTTTAACCAAAATTTTCATCACTTCTCTGTTCAGTTTCTTCGATGTAACCTCAGGACTGATCGAAACCTGTGTGATCCAAACATAGTTTTAGCCACTCCATTCATGAAACAACATCACTAATGAAAATCAATGACTAAAATCAAGTCAAATATGTAAATGTTTCGATCAGTCCTGAGGTTACATCGAAGAAACTGAACAGAGAAGTGATGAAAATTTTGGTTAAAACCTACAGAGAATCTCACTTGAATCAGAAGTTACCTGCATATGACAGAAGGAAGAGTCTCTATACTGCTGGTGCTCTTCCTTTTTAATCTAAAGAGTTTTTTGTGAATTGGAAGGACGGAAGAGCTGATGGTTCTTTTGGGTAATGTTTACTATACTCTTTGCACATGTTTTTTTTTTCATAATTGTAGAAACATCTTGAAATATTGTGAATATTTTCTTCAGAAATATATTGAAATATATTATTCATGATAATTTTCATTCAGCCACGATGACACAACGCCTATATATAGATACACAATTTTGGATAGACATATTAAAAATTTCGGATTTAAAGCATGAACTTTCGAAATATTCATATTTTTCGATTTAATTGGTATTTCAAAAGTTTATTATTTTTTAAAAATTTAATTAATTGTGAATATTAATATATATAGTTAACATTTTTTTAATTAATCAACATTTTTTTGTTTTGTTATTTTTCGCAAAACCTCGACCAAAATATTTTTAATAACTAACCCAAAAAAATGTTATTATTAGTTTTGTTATTTTTAGTTAATTATATATATATATATATATATATATATATGAGAACATATAATTAATAATTTTTAATTAATCCACCAACAAAAAATTAAAATAACAAAACCAAAAAAAATGTTATCTTATAAATGTAAATATTTTAATCCAAAACAAATATTCTATATTAAAAAATGAATATTTTGAAAGTTCATGCTTTAAATCCATAAATGTTAATATTTGAATCCAAAATAATTCTAAAGAAGAATACAGTACTCTTTCTTTTCTTTTCTTTTGTAATACTTTCCAAATAAGTTTCAGTTCTCTAAACCACCTTGGAATAATTCCCTCTATTTTTAACGCTCCTATTTTCTTTTGTTGCTTTCTAAAATTATCAACAACCGTAGCTGATAATTTTCAATGTCACTCGCAAGTTGCAACTCATCACTTTTGTTGTTAATGCCATACACACATCAACAACCTGTCTGATGTTTGTTTTTGTTTTATCGTGGTTGTTGGCTTCGGAAAATTTTACTAATGGCAGAGAGGGCATCTTGGAATTTTCTTTGTATAAATATATGGATTCATATAATTGTTGAAAGGAAAGATATAAATGAAAGAGGAAACTAGAGTTAATAATCAAAGGTTAAATTCAGAAAAGATATAAATGAACGCCCGGCGCGGGTTATTATTATTAATTTTGTGTTTTAACTAACAAAATTGCATTATGATTATATAACCAAAGTTGTAAAATAAAATTAACACAATCAAAAATAAATTTGGCAAGTAATGTGTAATCTAAGATGTCATTATGTTTTGGAAGATTTTCTTGTAGACAACATTTCGGGTTGTTACTTGAAGCTTACCTTTCTCATCTTATATTAAAATCTTCAGACCATCTCATGAATTAACTCGAGAAATAGCAGCATACAATTAACCATGTGACAAAACTTGAGAGGAAAGATAGAGTCCGACACTTGATAGTGTTTGACCCTGACTTTTGTTTATGGTTATCATGAATACAATTGTAACAGGAAATTGCCTGCACTTCATGGTGGAGAAATAAACATCCTGTGAATCAATTGACTTTTAGTCACATCCTATGTTTGTTAAAATTTATGTTTCAGTCACATGGTTAACTAATTTTGATAACATGAAGTCTTGTACCATTGCACAAACCCTCCTTAGGATCAATATTCCTAAGAAGCATTATTGGTACACCAAATATTCAACCGCAAATCATGATTGGGCAATCCAAAAAGTTTAATACTATTCAAAAACTCTTGAGAATAAATCATCATATCCGCTTTTGTAATTTATGTGGGTTCAATACTATATGAACTTAAGTATATTTTTCCTCACCTAAATACATATGCATGTTGTTAAAAACATTTGAAAGCATAACGTCATTAAAAATAGAGAATCGATGCTATGTTTATGTAGCGTGTTACCTTCAAAATTGGCGAGCATAAAATCACTAATTATACCAATATCTTTATTAGTTGGGTTCAATATGGCTCTTTATCATAAGAAAAGATTATATTTTTCCCTATCATAAGCTTTCCCGTAAATTGCTGAAACTATAGCTTTAAAAGGTTTTTCACAATCCGTTAGCAGATCCTTAAGTATATCTATTTGAAAGGAATTGTGGTTTATATTACCTTGAATTTTATAAACTATCGAGTTCATATCTCACTTCCATAATTTTTTTGGACTGTAGATTTTGTATCTTATTTTCCGATAGGTATTCCATCCTACTACTACTCCAACCCAAGCACACTTAACTATGGAATTCTCTTTGGACAAGTGTTGGAAAAGAAAAGTTCACTTTAGTGAGATAAATAACTAAATAAAATCTCTTAATTGCTCCTCATGCACCACCATATACCAGAAATTGGGATGTTACAATCACCCAACTCACAAAGTGCAACATCTTTGTTGCACACCAAGACTACCACCCCCGATGGTGTGAGCCCAATTTTCTCCACACTTATCTGGCTTCAGCTATGAAACCAAATTGTAACATCATTTTCTATGAGCACCCACGCCCTCTCTTGGCCCGTGAGTCTCACCCTTGTCTGACGATTAGTGCACTCCTCCCGAGAGGCTCAGAAGACATGTTACTCTCCTTATAAATTACCATATTATAATTTTTCCAGGTTTTGGTCTCACTTACACGGTTCCAGAAATGATTTTCTGATAGGCTTAGTACTACTCCAACCCAAACACGCTGAACTTTTGAGTTCTCCCGTTTAATTAATACAACCAATGTTATGACGACTATTTATCGTTCATCTTCTATTTATACTCCTTATCACCTCATTGAGATCTAACCATAATCGAGAAGTAAAACTTCGATGGTAAAAATTAATTTTAGTTTTTTTCCATAATTAATAAGAAAGAGAAAGTGAGTTTAAATTTTTTTTTGGTGAAAAAAAAAATTGTTTAAAAATTATTTAATTATTTATATTAATTTCGTGATTATTATTGTATCCTTAATGACTTTATTTTAAATCCATAAATACTATATTGTTTAAAATTTTATATTTATTTAGGAGATACTAAGTAAAAATAAACATATTAATTTTAAAATATTACCAATTAAAATTTGAAATATCTATATATAAATATTTGTGGTATTTACTAGGGAATTGACTAACTAAGCAGAAAATTATTATGATTTTGTTAATAAGATTTGAAAAAATTAAAATGATTGTCCAATGACATTTATCGTAATATCCCATATAAATACAATGTTATTTTGCTTTAACATTGCTCAAATATTTATATAGAGATTCCAAGGTGGTTAATTTAGAGAACTGAAACTTATTTGAAAAGGATAATTTATATTGTTTATTTCAAAAGTTATTTTCTGTTTGTGAAAGTATTTTAAAAAGTGTCTGAAAATATTTTGAAAGTTTTTATATATAAAAAATAATTTAAAAGACAAGACTTTGTTTTTAAGACTATTAAAAAGAAAGGACAATATTAATGGGCCTATCCGTTTTGTTAATTTGCATTATATCTTGTTATCTAGGTTCTGACGCGGGATTCCATTATTAATACATACTAGAGTCAAACCCGCAGTACATCGCGGTCAATGTTTTCTTGATCATTGTAACAGATGTTTATATTTTGTGGTTAGTTTTCCACATAGTTTATAAATTTTTAGATTTTGTTTGTTTATTTTTTATATATAATTTTAACTTCATTAAATTAGAAAATGTTAGTGTTGTTGGTTAGTTGGTGTAAATTTGTAAAAATAGCTATTATGTCCAACTCGTCCTCACTGTCCAACATGTTAGCAAGGGCCGAATATTAATTTTTTGTAATAAAAATAATTTAAATATTTTAAAATAAAATAATTCATATTTTAATATTCTATTCTTTTAGTAAATGTTATAAATTTATACATAAAATTCTTTATATTTTTAAATATTATATATTATATGTCATCAACTATATATAATTATTAATTTTTATATATAATTTATTTTATTAAAATTATGTAGTTTGCGGCTGATTCATCAATTTACGGATAAATCTGCGGTCCACTATGCCCTTGTTCATGATACCCGCTTTTTAGTGTGCATAAAATTTTATTTCTACACCCGCCCTATGTTGTATTGACTTTTACCTATTTTGCATGTCACCGATCCTATTGAAATCTCTACCGTGTACGATATTGAACACACACTTTTTCCTTATTGATTGAGTTAATATATGTCCATTTATAAAAATTTAAATCACAACATATGCACTAAAAAATCTAGAATTTTATTAATTGTATGTATAATATAATAATTTAAAACAATTTAAAAATAATATCAAACAAAAATGATAGGAGAATCATAATTCATATTATTAAAATCACAGTATTAGATAAGGAAAATTTTAAAGAGAAAATATTAGATAAGAAAGGTTTTGTAGAGAAATAATTGATTATTTATTTAGAAAGAAGATACTTAATATTAATAACTAATAATTACATAATAATTACTTTAAACTTGTTTGGATGTAAGTATAAGATAGAAAGTGTTTGGTAACACGAGTTCTCAATTTTGTACTTCCTTTTTAATAGTATATATAAGATATGTGTCACTTATCATGTAACATTTTAACCTAGCTTGATATCTTCCATAAGTCAAAAAAACAAAAAATGACAGCTGACCAGAGACGAAAATGCATACGGTGAGTCTATTATCTCTCAGTAATCTCTGATCAAAAGCGATGTTCCAAAGGTTCCTTAAAGTTTATTAGATTGATATTTTCTCTTTTCTTAAATTTGGTTGAATCTGAATTTGTTTTCAAAATTTAGTATCACAGGTAATGGTTTTTTTTGTTTTCTATGGCTTTCATTTCTTTGGTATTCTAAAAAATTTATCATATTAAATGTAGAATCAAATACGTATAATTAGTGCTTTTAAAACCCTATATTTCGGTAATGGTTTGTTTTGTTTTATTTTTCTGAAAGATTATCATATTAGTTAATTGTTGAAGCTGGTATTATTCTAGTTATATGTTGCATCTCACAACGGCCACTAACTCCCTCAAATGATTAATTTTATCTTTGAAATATATTTTTAACACCATAGTTTGTAATATTTCATGTCTTATGACTACAAAAGCAAATCCATTCATTTCTTTTAATATGATTTTTGCTCCAAATATATATGTAGGTTGAACACAGATGTAAACAACAATGATCTGGAGAAAAAAAAGAGTCTCACTTTTGCTGACCTTCCATCAAGCCTTTTGGAACTGATAATGTGTTGTCTTATGTTAAAAGATAACACCCGTGCATCCGCTGGCTGCAAAGCATGGCGTGAGGCTGCAGAATTCGTTCGGATTGTGGGAAAGCATCCACGGGTTTTCTCATTGCCTAAAAATAGTGACTTAATTAATATCATCGATCCATTGCAGCGGATAACATACACACTAAATTTACCCGCACTTGTTGGAGCCAAAGTTTGTTACTCCAAAGATGGATGGTTGCTTATGGAGTTATGGGCAGATCCAGTTCTTCTTCAACCCGTTTACTCGGGAGCTCATAAGCTTGCCAAAGTATGAGTTATTCTTTCAGGCCATTGCATTCTCTTCTGCACCTATATCCGGTACTTGTACTGTTATAGCGTTATTTCCTTTTACATCACATATCAGCCTCTTATATCCTGGAGCAACTGAGTGGAGTCATAAGGATATTTCTTGCCCTCATGGATTTGGCCCTTCTGTGCATAGCAACATTCTATACGTCAATGGTCACTTCTATTGCTTGGACTTGAGAGGTGCTTTACTTGATTTTGACCTAGCTTGTCGCACAGTTACCTTTCAATTATGGGAGGAACAGGTGTGTCCTTTTGTTCTTACCAATGAATGGAGGTCTCATCGAAAGGTTATTTATCTGATGGAGCAAAAAGGCGAGCTCCTTGTCATGTACACATGTGGTACCGAAGCACCATTAATGTATAAACTAGTCTCTTTGAAATGGGAGGAGATGACTGGTACAACTCTTAATGGCTTGGTAACCTTTGCAGGGACGGGAAACAGCATGTACTACTCTAAGTGTAGGTTACACGCAAAGAGATGTTTATCCCACTCGCTTGATAAAGGTAGGTACTATCCGCGTAAGCGGCTTCCTGTTCCAGAAAAACCATGGAAATCACCGCAATGCCCTCGTAGGAGTATTTGAATCGAGCCACCGTCTGAGAACGACTTTGATTTTATATGAAAGGTTAAGCAAATGGATGTCATCTATGTTACAATTGGATGTCATCTATGTTACAACACTTTGAAAAAAATAACATTTTTGTTTTTTTGCGAAAAGAATTTTACAACATTTCCGTAAAACTGATATTAAATATGTCATCTATGTTATTCGGCGAACACATAAAGAATACTCCTCACATAAAGAATATTTACTACTCCAGAGTCTGTTCTTTAACTTGTGCTGATTTTCATGTGGAAACTTCTTTTAATTTACACTAACATTATTTATTTAAAATAAAGAAATTTAAGGTTCTTTCATTTTTATATAGTTTTTTTCACAGAGGATTTCAAGTCAGACTTTCATAGTCAATATCATAGAAAAAATAAAAAGTGAATCTAACAGTGATTATGTAGTAAAACCTTATGAAGAGGAATTTCTTTTGGAACTATGCTTCATCTCGAAGCTTCTCAGGCCACTCGCTAAGCAATTCTTAACGTGTTTAGTGGGAAATTGAATGATAACAAGCTACTGGTTTGACTCTTGGTCAGAAATGGGACCTTTAATTGTTGACAGGAATTCCTGTCAACTCAGTTGATACTCTACTTGCTCGGAGGAGGAGGAAAGGATTTACTTCTTCTGGTTCTTTTTTCTGTTTTTTTTTTAACCTCTTTGAAGCCTCTGCTGCACTTGAATTGTAAACTGTTCCATTTGGTAAACAAATGAACATACTATCCCAAAAAAAAAGAACTTAGAATACAAAAATTGGTCCATCGAATCCAAAACAAGTTACTCAGGTATGTCTAACTTATGTGAAATTAGAATAATAATATAAATATTATTTTATTAATGATGTTTTACCTTATAAACGTCGTCTATGGAAACTCAAGAGAAGAAAACAAAATTCATATTACTATTTAATTTTGACCTATTTTAGAAGATCTGTTTAATTATTTTTCGGATCGGACGAATGGAATTAAGTATTCTAAAATACCATAATATCAAATCTGTGTCCACTCTAGAGATTTAAAACATATTTCTTGTGTGATTTCTAAAATAATACACACACAAAAAAATATATTATTTCTGTAGATATTTTGATCAATTATTCTATACATTATATAAATATCAAAATATTATCTATATATATACATATATATACATATATATATATATATATATATATATGTAAAAGGAGATCTGATGATTTTAAAGAAAATACTAAAAAAAAATGATTATGGGGTTGTGCATATAATTTATGATACGACCTATATGTCATAATACTTGGTGTACTTGTGCACATGTCACATAATAGTTTGTGCATGTCACTATGCGAAATCAATAGTTTGTGTAGTTTTGAAACCATTAAAATAGTTCGTATGTGTAGCTATGCCTTGGCCAATACTTCGTGTAGGTGAGAATATTTTTTTCTTTTTTTATATATGTAATTTAAGGTTTTTACACACAAATTAAGAAAACAATCAAATTCTCTATTTTATCCCTCAATAATATACTAAAATTTGTTTTTCATTGGTTATTGCATTAAATACTAAGAAAAAGTATAAATTTCTATCAAAAAGCTACATTGGAAATCTTAAACAACACTTATTTTGTAATAAAAAAATCCTAAAACTACAAATAAAGTGAAACGGATGGAGTATGGTTTAATTCTTTTCAAACGTTATTGTTTGTTAGCAATTTTTTTGTTTTGTTTGAAAAGTATTTTGAAACTTTATCAAAGAAAAAAGAAATACTCCTATGACTTTTTGTTTTAGACTGAAAAGACGAGCCACTAATGGACCTTATCCAGTTTGTTAATTTGCATAATCATTTTATGTCCGATTTTCCAAGGGTCTTATCCACAAAGATTTAAGTACTATCTATCTAGGTGTCTTCTTCTTAACAAATGGAAGAGTTGTTCTGCAGGAGGGTTATCAAGTGTTTATTCTTCACAAATAGAGCAGAGATGCACTTTGATTCCATATCTATGAGCTTCAGGCAAATACTGAGATTCTACGAGCTTCAGACAAAACTGAGATTCTATGAGCTTCAGGCAAATACTGAGATTTTGCTGCATAGGGACGGCAAAGTTGCAAATGCCCAAGAATAGTGTAGAGCAGCCATATCAACAAATGCCTTGATAGAATCTGAAGGGCCCTCGTACAAAACAAAAGCATGAAGCTTTCAAGAAGAAGTTATAACTATACACATTTACAATCATTTATGGAAAAAAATCTCTTAGCAACTTCAGTTTTCTTAATGTGCAAATTCTTCTATATTTGGAGCACCAACAACCACAGGGACGGATCCTGAGAAGAAATTGCTTAAGTTTATATTTAACATTCTAATTAAACACTAATGGAAACAAATACTTCTTTCTCTAATGACATATTGACATCACCAACAAGAATTTGTAAGATATGCTCACAAAGAGAGAGATAGAATCTAAAAACATACCAGCAACAAGGGATTGAAATAATTTCTCGGTGACATACTCCTCCTTTTTAGTATTCTCAAAAGCCAAACCGAATTTGCATTGCTTAAGAGCTTCAACCTTGTCAACTATATGAATTCATTAAAAACAGAAAATCACATCAAATAGACAGCTCATTGATCTTCCAATCTCTAGTTTAAACAGTTTTATGTTACCTTTCCCATCCATAAAAATCAATCTTGACATTAGTCTTCATCAATGCTTCAAGAGCTTCCAAGCGGATATTCCGAGCACTGAATCTTCAAATTGAGCTGACCAAAAACCAAAATTCCCCATGAAAGAAAAAAAAAGGCATTTTGTTATCTCTTTGTAGTTTAAATTGTTATAAACTTAAAGATAAGAGTAATTCTCATAAAGAGCACTAAATAATTTTTTTGTTCCACAAATAACACTTTTTCTTTTTGGACAAAAATAACATTTTTACTAAGCATTATTTTCCTTATATAGCACAAAATCTCCTAACCTCATATTTTTAGGGTTTAGGGTTTAAAAACCCTAAACTCTAAGCCCTAAACCCTAATTATACCTTCCACCCCAAACAAACTATACCCTAAATTGTACATTACTTAACCCAAACAAAATTTTTTAAATTTTGTCTTTTATAAAAATGTTTTTTTTGTCCAAAAAAAAATAGTGCTATTTGTGGAACAAAAACTTCATTTAGTGCTATTTGAGGGAATTTCTGTTTTAAAGATTTGGATCAGACAAACTTAGCACGGGTGCAGCAACAAGTGAGTTCCTCAACTTCAACATAATCCTAAACTTCTCATTGGCCGCCACTTGTTCTCATTCACCAATTTTTGATTAGAAAGAAAGAAAAAACGTTGTGAAAAAGTATCTCTGACTTTTTCCCGGTTTTGAGTCAGTTTGATCTTCATGGATTGGTTATGCGTATGCATGGACCGACTGAGATGACTATTAGATGAGGTCATTAGGGGTGCCATAACATACATACTTTTATTTTAAATTTTTTTTTCCCTTTTTCATTTAGGATCTCATATCGATTATATGCAATATAAAAATGCTACTTGCTCCACTAAAACAACATAATTATTAGTTTATTATAATTACTGTTATACAAACATTCAAATCCGGTTCCCTATGAACTTACCCTAAAACAATAATTTAGGATCTGATATTATATATTCATATGCTAAAAATTAACTATTAAAAATAAATTAAATTTGCAATTATTTACAATAAAAAAATTATATTACTTCTTTGATATTTCAAAGTTATATTATCTTATAACATTTTCCAAATAATTTTGAAACCACCTTTTTAACGATGCTAAAAAAATTCTAATTACAAAATAATTATCTATAATAAAAAAATTTAATGTATTAAGTTCTTAATTTAATAAGTATATGTGCATATTTGTGATTTACTGTCATTTTGCAAAATGTATCCAATCACACAAAATTTTATTCTCCAATTTTTCATTATGCAGGTTTTCATTATACAATTTTTCATTATGCATTTATGCTATTAATCAATTATTTATTGGTTACCAATCAGAGCCATTATTACATTGAAGAAGTATTAGGAAAGTTTTATTATAAAAATCAAAGAATAAAAAACAGCTTCAGTTGTAACTGCAACACACCACAAACAACATTATCCAAAAGAAAGGTACACATCCAAAGAACAAAAAAAAACAATATTCTAAAATGGGAAAAATGTCAAAAAAATAATGCATGAACTTTCAAATTGTGTACGAAAAAAACATGAATTTTCAAAATGTCATTTAAATCATAAAGTTTGGTTTAACTTTTTGAAGAAAGCATGATCCAACTGTGTACCAAGTTAAACAGATCCAAAACCTTTTTGCCCGTAAGTACTTCCTGTTATCCAACTGAAAATACAACAAAATCGGAAACTATATGCACAATCTAAAGAAAAGAAAATGATTACTTGTTTCCCAAGTAACTGAAAAAACTATAATCGTTTCATCACGTTTCTTACCTTTTGTCTCACAAAAAGTTTTCAGGAAAATCTGAAAAGAATCAGAAACCAAGAGAAAAAAAGCCGTTGGATCGTCGATCGTCAAAAACAACGTCTTATCAAAGCAAGAAGACGATCAATGAAATGGTATCATTTTCCAAAGTAAATGAAACGGTGTCGCTTTCGATCTTAAAATTGAGTTTTGCCATTTACATTGAACGTTGTGGTTTTACTATTTCAGCTTTGACCCTTTACATTGAACATTATTGTTTTATAATTATTATTGGTAAATTTGAGTTTTTGTTACAAATTTCATTTTTTTCTTTTTGTCAAAAATTGCAAAATTTTTCTTTCAGAGACATTTTTATCACTTTTTACTTTTACCTGTCTGATTTTTCTCATACATATATAAATGTCTAAATATTTTATAAAGTTTACTAAAAATTATATTAATCACTATATAATTATTTAAGCAATATTAAAAACAATATTACATTAAATGCCACTGAATAATATTTTTATTTTTATCAGATCCTACTAATAAGCATAATATAATTTCATATTTAATAAATATCACAAAAAACCGGTGCATTATTCATCTAATATTCTAAACAGATTTTAAGAGCATATTCCTATAGTTAAACAAAATATAAGATTTTAAAAAGTTTATTTAATTCAACGGAAAATATAATTCTTATCATTCATCTCTTTCAGCTCTAATTTTTCCTTGATGAGCTGAAGATTCTCTTCACGCTTGTCTTTTTCCAGTTTTCATACAGCAACTTGTACTCTTCCTGAAGATCAACAACTTCTTCATCTTCTTATTCAGTTTCATCAGCTTTGACTTCAAGATTTTCTTGAGAATTGACTTCTTAGACTACTTCCTCATCTTCCAATTTACTTTCTGATGAATCTGCAAGATCCTCTTCAGAGTCACTGTCAGACTCACTTTCACTCATTCCCATAGAAGATTTATGCTGTGATTGATATACTCGTATTTTCGCCTATATTTCATATGTTTTTGGCAGGGAAATCATGAAGAAACAAGTGATTATGGAAGCTTTATGGCTACATTCCACCATTTACACTTCCCAAAGACAGTTGGGAGTTTTTGAGCAAAAACAACCCAAAGTCAAGCAAAAAACGTTTTAAGGCAGTTTCGGAGCATCAGAAATTGGGCAACATTTGAGGACCTTACCATTAGCCAATTTTGGAGTTCTCTATATCTATAGAAAGCTAGAAGAGTCAAGATTTACCTCGAACAAGAATTTAAACAATCCATTCAGCCGTTTGGAAGATGCACCCCGAAGAGTAAAGACATGTCCACCTCGGTCACAAGACCCATGACGGAGGTTAGCCCTCTTGAAAACCTCGGGCACTACCCCTAATGATCGGTGCCGACTTACTCCGACCTAAGGACCTCAGCCCATGACCAGGCTCGGCCCATTGCCTCCACACTTATCAAAATGACGTAGTTTTTTGGATGCCTCTTGACCTAATCTCGTGGAGGAGCCTATATAAACCATTTTTATGGTTTTGGAAACCCTAAGCGAGCACATCCACCCACAAGGAACGTCTCTAGGAGTTAGACAAGGAGATCCACGACCTAATTTCGCCTCTACCACCCCCGCTTCATCCTCCTTAGTCGCTTCAACCTAGAAGACCATCTCCTGGAAGTTTCATCTATTGTTCTTCATTGTTTCTCTTTTCTACTCTTTGTACTCGCTATTGGGGAGACGAGATCTCATCTGTGACATCTAGAGAAGTTTCCTTTGAACCCCCTTTTATATATTGAATCATTTATTTGATGTTTTCCATAATGTCTATTGCGTTTATTTACACCACGAGCGAGTAGTTCTTTTGTTGGGTTTGATGGGGTAATATCTTAGGAAAACATGGTTGCATTCATTTCGGTTGTTAGATCCGATTTTAATCTAGATTATGAGTTCTCTTGGGATATATTTTACTTAATGCATGTTACTTGACTTGATCACCAAACACTGTTTTGGAGATTTGGAGCGCTATCCGCGTAAACCTATTTCTCGGAACTAGTATTACCAAAGCCTCGTGTTATAACCTGCAATAGTTGAGTTATAGGACTTTGTGAACATATCGAACTTGTTTATAGAGCTGGTCTAAGCGTGTTGTTACCTGCGGAAGTTGATTACCAGGGTGTGGTGACTTAAGATGCCTCCGTCATTAACTATGGCTTGGGTGTGTATCTGTGTTCGTAGTTGAGAACCATTGATGAAAAGCTATTAGTTAGACCTATCCCCTACTTGTTAGAAACCATGGAAACTTTAGATAAACCCTAGATGCCCAACCTCTGAATCATATAGCTTACTATTCAATCATTCACTTTGTTTTCATTCATTCATTTGCATTCACTCATTAGAAAACCCAAAACCAAACCCCTTATTGCATTGTCCTAGTTAGATATCTTTGCTTGAATTCAATCCTTGTACTTGTTACTCTCTGTGGGATCGATACCTTAACTACTACTACTGATTTGTTGTGCACTTGCAGTTCATTCATTGTGTGGTTTCCTTGAGGAAAACTTACGACATATCAAGTTTTTGGCGCCGTTGCCGGGGAGTCTACAAGCTACCTTTGAATTCGATAAGATCTCTCGTCTAAGATACTTTGAATTTTTCATTTGAATCTTTCAATTTTATTCTCTTTTACTATTTTACATTTGTGTTCCCTTCTTGTTTCTATCTCAGGATTTGTGGTGCATGACAAGGATCCAAAACTCTGAAGTCGTCACTCCAATCCAAGACATAGACTGACTTGAACGCGAACTCAGAAAACTTCAGAGACAACAACTCATGGCCGAATTACGAAATCAAGATCAAGGTGACCTTGTTGATCACCACGCTGTTGCCAATGATGCTGAGAGGCGACAGATGCAAGATGAGGATGATAACCCCATCTATGGGCCTGAAGAAGCACCCGTGAATCCTCTGGACATTCACAACCAAGCTCCACAAGAACCTAACAATGTAGGCATCGGAGATAACCTCAATGCTCCTCACCAGCCTCCTGATGTTGTCCATGCACCTCAACATGCGAATTTTGGTGCTAGACAAGCTGCTTATGTGCACCCTCTGAGGCGTGCCAATCAGAACTGTACCATTGCTGACTTTGACATTCCTAATCAGTATCTGCAAGACCGAGCTGCCATACGAGTTTCCAATCTAACAAGGCGTGACTATGAGACTAAACCTCAAATCATTGGTTTGGTGAAGCAAAACCAGTTCCATGGACTCACCATGGAACATCCTATGGATCACATTGATCTTTTTGAAGAAATCTGCAGCACTACGAGAACCAACGGAGTGCCCAAAGTGTAGCAAACACGAACAGCTCTATGACCAGACAAGTCACAAAACATTCATGTCTACCACAAGAGATAGTAACCGGAATAATTTAATTAGGGTCAAGAATGAATCAAGACTTAAACCAAAGTATTCCAGTCACTGTTCCACTTTGGATCATGAACAAGGCTTTGCAACCCGTCTATTGTCCTTAGTGTTATGTTGGTCCGGACATGACCTATACCAGCCATGGCTCGCTTTTTAAAATAGAAAATCCATATATTTCATAAAAATGAGGTTTTACAAGGATTAAACAAACATAGGTATTGTCTGGTCATGGCCTAATGCCCAAAATAATATTACACAATATCATTTAAACATGCATTTTTAGCAAATGGCACAAAATCTACTCCGGTGTCCTATCGTTCTGTACCTATGTAATTCCCCTATGATTTCCTGTAACAAAAAGTAGAATCATAAGTAATCTAGTATTACCTAGTGAGGGCAGGATTACCTACAACAAACATTAGTAAATAATTCTACCCATCCCCAAACAACAAATAAATCCAACAAGCAACCAGGCAATCATCAAGCGGAAGCAAAAATAAATAAGCTCAGCAATCATAAATATGCAAAGAAAACAAGTAAAACTTGTTAGACTCAAAATGAAAATTCCCCCTAGTTTAGACTCAATAATGCTAATTCTCCCCTAGTTTAGACTCTCTCTCACGCCCCCTTGGCGTCTCTCAAACGATGCTGAGACCACACAGGTCCTCCTACATTCTCTGGTTTTGTCAAACCATAAAGATCTCGTAAGATCCGCTGCCCTCCTGATCTTGTAAGATCGACACCTACCCGGATTGCCAGAATAAAGGGTCTATATGACACCTATATCCGGACAACCCCTCACCCAGACTCTTCCTAGTTCTGGTAAACATCCCTCCTTGGGATAATTACACAACCACCCCACCCATGCATGATAAACCAAAAACGTAAAAGAATTCATTCTTAAACAAAATAAATCATGCAACAATTAAACCAAACCCAATAATCGTGCTACTTCACATGCTTCGTGACTCACGGTAAATGGCTGAAGAACTCGGATCCGGATTTGAAATACTCAATGAACACTTGTGCGGAACGGACTGGATTTACGGATAACACCACAACAATTCTCCTTCTATGCTTTAACTCTTCTCTTCTCTTCTTCTCTGGCTCAGTTCCACGAAAATAAGTGTGGAGAATGAAAAGCTATGGCTCTCTATTTATAGGATTTAGAGAGAAGTATTGCCCAGCAAGCTTGGCATAGCATCACCACAAGTGTCCCAGCAGCTGTCAGGCTCTTAACACCCTGCATGACAAGTATCCTAGCAGCTGTCAGGCCCAAGGTTGTCTTCATGACAAGTGGTGAAAACTTCTAGAAGCTCTGACACGTTTTTATATATGTGACAAGCGGAACTTGGACGCCAAGTTTTCCGCTGGTCAATGCTGGTCAATGCCGGTCAACTTTTTTCTTTGCCGGTCAACCATCGTGACTCCTTCCGATCATGACTTCCCGGCTAGTTCTTGCATATCGATCCGTTGTTTGGATTGATGGTGTCCATCGTATATCCCATATTCTTTTACTGCATATTGACTAAACTTATCCATGTTTTCACCATAAGTTCTCTTTAGCAATAAGACCTTATTGGTTAATATGTTTCCTTGGGACATTACACGCATTTCCAAGGTTTCGGAACATCTCCTCCCACTTCTTCCGAATAATTATTCTTAGGTACGATAGAGGGTCATTACATTCTCCCCTCCTTATTATAATTCGTGTCGAATTCTATCAGGATCTGATGGACCAGCTTCGTTGTCTTTTTGAGTATCAAAGAATTGAGGATATTTTATCCGGAAAATATCCGGTTTTGCTTCCCCCAAAATACTTGGTATTTGCGGAATCTCTCTCTTCTTTAACTTTCGTATTCGCCTTTCACCGATGCCTAGGACTCCTTCGGGATATGAGAGGTTTCCCCTTAGTTCTTCAATTCTCTCAGGCTCAATGGTATCCGGGTTATGTACATGTTTCCTTAGCATGGAAACATGAAATACTTTGTGTAATCGCATCTCCGGCATAATCAATCGATAGGCGACTTCTCCGATTTTTTTCTCAATCTTGTAAGGACCTATGTACCTTACTCTGTGTTTTCCTACCTTCCCAAAACGTTATTTCCCCTTTGTGGCCGTAACTCTAAGATACACCATATCTCCTTCTTTGAACTCGATATCTCGGCGGTGTCGATCGGCATAACTTTTCTGTCTATCTTGGGCCTTCTTCATGTTCCCTTGGATGAATTTAATATTTTCTACCATGTCATCTATCAGATAATTGTCATACTGGGATCGTAATCCTACTTCCGTCCAACAGAAAGGCGTTCGGCATGGCCTTTCATATAATGCTTCAAACGGAGACATGTCTATACTCGCGTGATAACTGTTGTTGTGTGAGAATTCCACCAAAGGTAAATATGATTACCTATCCATAGACCAATCTAGGGCACATAGTCGAATAAGATCTTCAATGGTTTGGATTGTCAACTCAGTTTGTCCATCCGTCTCAGGATGAAATACGGTGCTCATATGGACATTCGTTCTTAAGGCACGCTGAAGATCTTGCCAGAATATCGCAGTGAACTTCGGATCTCGATCGGATATGATGTTGGCTGGAACTCCATGAAGCTTTACGATCTCGTCAACGTATTTATCTGCTAGAATATGGGTTCCATCTGTACTCTTCATTGGTAACAAATGTGCGACCTTGGTTAATCGATCTATCACGACCCAAATTGCATCGTTGCTTCGGCCAGGAGCAGTAGGCATTCCGGTGAAAAGGTCCATAGAAATAGACTCCCATTTCCACATTGGTATTGGTAAGTTTCTTAGTAATCCAGCTGGTACTTGATTCTCAGATTTAACTCTTTGACAAGAATCACATTTGGCTACCCATCTTGCTACTGATATTTTCATTCCCGGCCAATGGTAATATCTTTTGATGTCTTTGTACATCTTGGTGCTTCCAGGATGAATGCTAAGCAACATATGATGAGCTAACTTCAAAATTTTCTTCCGTAAGTCTGCCCGGTCAGGTACTGTGATTCTCCCATGCAAGAGTAAGGTACCGTCGTCTGCTAAGTGATTAGCCACTATCGTTTTTATCCGGTAATTTTCTTAGGTCATCAACAATTTTCTTCAAGCCCTCGTCCCGAACTTGCTCTTCACGGATTTGATGCAAAAGATTTGCTTGGTTGACGGCTTGTAGTCCCATTGGTCCTTCTGTTTCTCCTTCCAATGCTAACAAATGCACTTGCTTCAACTCTTTGGTTAATGACTCCAATTCCTTCACGGAATTTACACAGGCCTTTCTTCTACTTAATGCGTCTGCCACCACATTGACTTGACCTGGATGGTAGTGAATCTTCAAATCATAATCTGCTATGAACTCCATCCATCTTCGCTGTCGTAAATTCAGATCTGGTTGAGTAAATAAGTATTTCAAACTTTTGTGATCTGTGAATATTTGTATTGACTCTCCATATAAGTAAGATCTTCATATCTTCAATGCAAAAACAACAGCTGCCATCTCCAAATCATGAGTTGGATAATTTTTTTCATGCTTCCTGAGTTGCCTTGATCCATAAGCAATGACTCGATCTTTTTGCATCAATACAAAGCCAAGTCCAATTTTTGAAGCAACGGTATAAACGGTATATGACTGATTTGGCTCAGGTAATGCTAACAAACATGATGTGGTTAGTAATTCCTTGAGCTTAGTAAACGCCTTTTCTACCTCTTCACTCCATAGAAATGGTACTCCTTTGCCCGTAATTTTTGTCAGTGGTTTAGCAATGGATGAAAACCGTTTGAAATTTTTTTGGTAATAACCAGCAAGACCGAGGAAACTTCTAACTTCCGTGACTGATGTGGGTTGTGGGCCACTCTCCTATTGCAGCAATCTTTTCGGGATCTGCAGACACTCCATGTTCTGAAATTTGAAGACCAAGAAAACCAATTTCTCTTTGCCAAAACTTGCACTTACTGAATTTGGCAAATCATCAGTGTTCTCTTAGTCTTTCCAAGACCTTTTTCAAATGCACTTTATGATATTTGGCACTCCGGGAATATATGAGAATGTCGTCGATAAATATTATGACGAAATCATCAAGATAATCATGGAATACCTCCTTCATCAATCTCATGAAAGCTGTTGGTGCGTTAGTGAGTCCAAAAGGCATTACCACAAACTCATATTGCCCATATCTCATTCTAAACGCAGTCTTCTCCACATCCGTCTCTGAAATCGAGATTTGGTGATATCCGGACGCCATATCAATCTTGGAAAAATAACTAGCGCCTCTTAACTGATCTAGTAACTTGTCTATTCTTGACAGAGGATAATTATCCTTGATAGTTATGTTATTGATACCACGGTAATCAATACATAACCGCATGATTCCATCTTTCTTCCTTACAAAAAGAAATGGGGCTCCCCACAGCGATGCGCTAGGGCGAATGAAGCCTTTATCAAGCAAATCCCCTAGTTGCTTTTTCAACTCAAATAATTCAGCGGGGGCCATTCGATATGCCGCCTTGGCTAATGGTGTAGCTGACGGGTCCAAGTTGATGGTGAACGGATTCCTTCGCGGTGGAGGAAGTCCTTCCAATGCCTTGAATACATCTTGAAAATCTTTTACTACGTTAATCTCTTCTATCCTTGGTTCTTCATTTTCATCATCTCTTAATGTGGTAAGAGTAACAAGATAAATTTCTCCATCTTCTAGCATTTCTTCAATCCGTAATGCTGATACAAATGAAGCAACCTTACTCGGACAGATGCCTTGATAGGTCACTGACGAATGGTCCTTATCTCCAAAAATTACTCTTCCTCTTCTACAGTCCAAATGAACATGATGCCTTGCTAACCAATCCATTCCCAAAATAATCTTAAAATTTTCCATTGGCATTACCAAAAGTTCAGCCAAGAAAACTTGATTCTTCACGGTAATTGGTACCCCTTTTAACATTCCTCTAGCCTTAAGTATTTGGTTTCCAGCCGTATGCACCGTAAAACTTAATTCCACTTCATCAAATGCCTTCTCAAAATTACCAGCCACTTCCGGAGTCACAAAACTATTCGTTGCATCCGAATCGAACAAGACATGAGTGGGGTTACCACCAACAAGTAATGTTCCTATTACCACAATCAAATTATATGCATGCAATATAAATCAACTAATTACTCAAGCAAAACACTCAATCAATCATGCAATCATATATTAATAAAGGTTAGAACCCTTGCAAACCTGTAATGGGACCCTGAGGTGGGCTTGGAAGGTTGGGTGGTTCTAATTCTAAAGCATAAACCCTAGGTGGAGACTCTTGTCTCTGCTTCTTCCTCTTTGGCGCTTCGATAGCTAATCGTGCTGGCGGAGGGTGCTTGAGGGTCAGATCCATTCTTTGGGTTCGCCTATTTGGACAAGTAGATGCATAATGTCTAATTTCTCCACATGCATAACATGTAACCGATAGAGGTCTGGCTGGCTTAATCTGATTACCTTCGGTGTAAAACCGAGCAACATGTCCTACTTTTCCGCATACATAGCATCTTCGAGAATCAAAAGTTGATTTTCCACGTCCTCCTTGGTTATTATTTCCACCCCTTGCATAGTTATTATTATGTCCATGTTTGTTTGGTACATGCTCTCTCTTACCTATGCCTTGACCCTTTTGTTCTCCGTTCTTGGCTCGTCCGGTAAGTGGAAGAACTCCAGTTATTTTTTCTATCATCTCATGCTCTCTCTTGATAACATCTTCCATGGTCACAGCTTGCTCCATAAGTTCATTGAGGTTTGTATGGTTTACGGACATAAGTCTCCCTTGTAAGTCTGGTCTTAATCCGCATAAGAATTTCCGAATCATCGTGTCTTGGTTATCCTTTATCAGACCAAGATATCTTCTTAATTTCATGAATGTCGTCTCATAAGCCCGGACACTTTGCTTTCCTTGTTCCAGATTGTTGAACTGGCGTTCCAATCAATCCCGAGCTTCAGGTGGAAAATACTTAAGTTCAAATTCCTTCTTGAATTGCTCCCATGTGATTTCATGTTGTTGAAAACGTGGCAGAACACTTTCCCACCAAGTATATGCATCTTCTTCCAAAAAGTTTTCAGCCAACTGAACCTTGAATTCTTGAGGACACCTGGAGATATGGAAAGTTGTCTCCAAATTTCGTATCCATGTATCAGCCACAATCGTGTTTTGTTCTCCCTTAAATTTACGGATGCCCAAATCTCTCATCATAGTAACAAGCTTGAGAAATTTTGATGAAACTGATTCCTTTGCACCTTCTTCAATATTTGTCCTTTGAACAATTGGTTGAGCTTGTCTTTGCTGTTGTAACATATGAGTTAATAACTCATGAATCATGCTTAGGCTTCAAGGATTTTCCCTTGGTTCATTGGGCAAATTACTTCGTTGAGGCAGACCTTCTCTCGGCAATTGTTGTTCCGGGTGTATGAATCGTATGGCCGGGATTGGTTTGGCAAATCGATATTCTGATTCGTAGGCTGGTTCTGAACTCCTTGAATGGAAATAAACTGGGCAGAATGCACCGGAGAATTTCTCAGAGTAGACCTTGGGATTCCATCACATGTGTCAACATGATGGTTTATGGATGGATCACGAGCAACAGAATTTACTTCTTCTTCCCTTTCTACAGACGGGTAACCCAACCCTCTCCGCACAGACACATAGCTATCTGATCTTTCCCAGGACATCCTTAACCATTCTGCAAGAATCAATAAGGTATTCTTACTTAATATCTAATATGGAACGAACAGGATTCCTAATATGCCATTTGCGACTCAATATGACTCGATAAATTGTTTGAAAATACGAGCCACAGAAAAACATGGTAAACCATGCTCTGATACCACTAAAACTCTCCATTGTAGCAAACACGAACAGCTCTATAACCGGACAAGTCACAAAACATTCATGTCTACCACAAGAGATAGTAACCGGAATAATTTAATTAGGGTCAAGAACGAATCAAGACTTAAGCCAAAGTATTCCAGTCACTATTCCACTTTGGATCATGAACAAGGCTTTGCACCCCGTTTATTCTCCTTAGTTTTATGTTTGTCCAGACAGGACCTATACCAGCCATGGCTCGCTTTTTAAAATAGAAAATCCATATATTTCATAAAAAGGAGGTTTTACAAGGATTACACAAACATAGTTATTGTCTGGCCCTGGCCTAATGCCCAAATAATATTACACAATATCATTTAAACATACATTTTTAGCAAATGGCACGAAATCTACTCCGGTGTCCTATCGTTCCGTAGCTCTCTAATTCCCCTATGGTTTCCTGTAACAAAAAGTAGAATCATAAGTAATCTAGTATTACTTAGTGAGGGCGGGATTACCTACAACAAACATTAGTAAATAATTCTACCCATCCCCAAACAACAACAAAATCCAACAAGCAACCAGGCAATCATCAAGTGGAAGCAAAAATAAATAAGCTCAGCACTCATAAATATGCAAAGAAAACAAGTAAAACTTGTTAGACTCAAAATGCAAATTCCCCCCTAGTCTAGACTCAATAATGCAAATTCTCCCCTAGTCCAGAATCTCTCTCATGCCCCCTTGGCGTCTCTCAAACGATGCTGAGACCACACAGGTCCTCCAACATCCTCTGGTTTCATCAAACCATAAAGATCTCGTAAGAGCCGCTGCCCTCCTGATCTTGTAAGATTGACAGCGTCCTGGATTGCCAGAATAAAGGGTCTATATGAAACCTATATCCAGACAACCCCTCACCCAGACTCTTTCTAGTTCTAGTAAATAACCCTCCTTGGGATAATTACACAACCTCCCCACCCATGCATGATAAACCAAAAATGTAAAAGAATGCATGCTTAAACAAAATAAATCATGCAACAATTAAACAAAACCCAATAATGATGTGCTACTTCACATGCTTCGTGACTCACGGTAAATGGCTGAAGAACTCGGATCCGGATTTGAAATACTCAATGAACACTTGTGCGGAACGGACTGATTTACGGATAACACCACAACAATTCTCCTTCTATGCTTTAACTCTTCTCTTCTCTTCTTCTCTGGCTCAGCTCCAGGAAAATAAGTGTGGAGAATGAAGAGCAATGGCTCTTTATTTATTGGATTTAGAGAGAAGTCTTGCCCAGCAAGCTTGGCATAGCATCACCACAAGTGTCCCATCAGCTGTCAGGCTCTTAACACCCTTCATGACAAGTATCCTAGTAGCTGTCAGGCCCAAGGTTGTCTTCGTGACAAGTGGTGAAAACTTCTAGAAGCTCTGACACGTTTTTAGACATGTGACAAGCGGAACCTTGACGCCAAGTTTTCCGCTGGTCAACGCCGGTCAATATGGGTCTACTTTTGACTTTGCCGGTCAACCATCGTGACTCCTTCCGATCATGACTTCCTGGCTAGTTCTTGCATATCGGTCCTTTGTTTGGAATTTTGGTTTCCATCGTATATCCCATATTATTTTTTCGCATATTGACTAAACTTATCTATATTTTTACCATAAGTTCTCTTTGGCAATAAGACCTTATCGCTTAATATGTTTCCTTGGGACATCACACGCATTTCCGAGGTTTTGTAACATCTCCTCCCACTTGTTCCAAATAATTGTCCTAAGGTAAGATAGAGGGTCATTACACAAAGACTATTTGAAGTGTAGCTTTTTCCTTTCTCTTTAGCCGACAAGGCTCATAGATGGTTGAAGTCTTTACCCCCTAGATCGATAACTACTTGCGAAGGAGGCAAGTCAACCTTTCTCAGTCACTTCTACACGATGTCGAGATCCAACTCTCTTAGGAAAAAACTTCAAAGTTTTCAACAAGGACCTGTCGAGACATTCTATGAAGCATGGGAGCGCTTTAAGGACTATGAATGAGATTGTCCTCACCATGACTTCAGTGGAGGTAATATTCTAAGTATATTCTATAGAGGATTACATCCAAAGTTTCAGTTGTCACTCGACACGGCCAGCAACGGAGATTTCACCACTAAGACTGTCTTAGAAGGAAGTGCTCTCATTGAGAACAATTGCTGCAAGTAGTAGCAACTCTTGCACTGATTTTGATAGAACAACACGTTCTAGTGACTCTGACGCTAAGCAGATCACCGAGCTTAAGAATATGATGAGCCAGCTTCTAAGGAATCAAAACTATGCTATCAATGCTTGTGGTACGATTGATGATGGAAACAATGAAGGTTTCCATGAGTTTGATAATTCATTGGATCAAGAAGAAGATGATAACTATGTTGGTACTCGAGGTTCATTCCCAAACCGCGGCTGCAACAACTTCAACAACAACTTCCGGTACAATTCTAACCTATCTTATAGGAATCCTAATGTTGAGAACCCTCAAGATCAGACCTATCCACAGCAGCAGCCGTGACCATTTAAAAACCGGTTTCAGAACAACAACAACAACTTTGGTGGCAACTTTCAGCTGCGACCTCCATTCAACACTAACAACAAGGTGCCCTTTCCAGCCGCACAAGCTCAAGCTCCAATACCACAAGGTGATAGACTTGAAACTATGATGTGGGAACTACTTTTTTCTCATCAATAAGAAACAAGGGATATCAACGTCAAGGTGGATAATATCTATGGCGAGTTGAATGGTAAGTTTGAAGGCCTTTCCACATTTGTGAAGAAGCTGGAAACTCAGGTTGCTGAAACCGTGAATCAAGCCCCAAAAGAAGTTGGTGTACTTCCGGGAAAGCCCGAGGAGAATCCAAAAGGTTATTGCAATGTAATCTCCACCATCCCAGCCTCTACAAGGCGTGTGAGTGAGCCATTGGTTCCGCTTTTTTATTCTCATGAAGACATGATGCGTATGACACGTACCATAGAAGATGACGAGCAACAACACTATCCGATGAGGAGACTACCAAAAGTAGAAGATCCTGGACGCTTTGTTTGCTCTTGCTCCATAACAGGCATTGAGTTCTCTAACTCTCTATGTGATTGTGGTTCTAATCTCAATGTTATGTCGAGAAATGTTGCTAAGAAACTTGGACTTAGAGATTTGTCTCCGTTTAATTTAAGTCTTGTGTTTGGCGACTCATCGCAGAAGATCCCTGATGGACTAGTTCGAGTTTTGCAACTAGTTGTAGAAGACTGCATAGTCCCTACAGATTTTCACATTCTGTAGATGGATGAGAAGAATAAGAGACCTTTGATTTTGGGAAGACTATTCGTTGCCACTGTTGGAGCCATCATGGATCACAACAACAAGAGGACAACCTTCACAATTGTCAGAAAAAAGTATTCTATCCAACTCTCTCTACTATGAAGCCGTGAGCCCCACCATATGATGAAGATTCACTAGATCCCGAGGTTGATAAGAACAATGTGGGAACAAAAGAGTTTCACGGAGAAGACTCGGAAGCTACCATCAAAGCCTCCCAAGCAGCCCCAGATTTCAAAGATCAAGATCATTGTTCCTCTGGAACTTAGCAAGGAGAGGAAAGATCGGATTCAGGAGATGATAAGGCACACCAAGGAAGTTCTTCTTCAAGCCAAAGTTTTTGAAACTTCATCAAAAGGAAAACTTGTGATAGAAGCTGGAGCTGACTATCAAAATCTTAAGGAAGCTAAGGAGATATCAATCTCCAAGGCTACACCTTCTCAAGCTTAATAAGCTTCCAAAGTCTAGCCAAAGACTTTAAACAAGTGCGCTTTGTGGGAGGCAACCCACTTGTAATTTTTCTTTTACCTTTCTAGATTAGATTTCATTTTGCTTTTGATCTTTGCATGTTTTATCTCAGATTTCACATAAACAAGAAAACCAAATACAAAAGAAGAAAACAGAAAAACGAAAAAGAGGAAGAAGGTTAGCCTTTGGGTCTAGTTGGAAATGACCAAGCTGACATGATGCAAACCTCGGTCACAAGTCCTGTGACTGATACCTGCTCAAGGCATCACCCCGGTCACAAGCCCCGTGACTGAGGCCCCGAGAAGGCCACACCCCGGTCACGAGCCCTATGACCGACGTTTTTGAAGATTTTGGCCCAAATCATGTGTATTGAACTTTTGATCTATTGGAGTCTTCCCGAGCCATCCTTACTACCCCAGGGAGCTATGCAACCTTCCCCAACCACATCCATAACGTTTTACCAAGTCAAGGCCAAGGTTCATCCCATTTCCGAGCCGTGACTAGGTCATTCATGACCCATTGAAGAATTTTCAAGTTCCACTCGTCCAAATGACCAAAGATCAGGTACTCAACACCATATGGGTATTCTAGGAGTACTGGCCGAGCTACTTTTTGGATAAAGACTCATGGGTAGAAGATCATTCCATCTTAAGGTTCACGGTTGCATAATTAACCAAAGTGGGAGGATAAAGAAATCTACTCGAGCAAAAGTGGTCCAACTTGACAGACACTAAGAGGTTGACCATTGGGAAGTTTTGGTTGAAGAAATTTCAGAAAAAAAGAAGCTCAGATTTGAAAAGGGCCAACTTTTCATTCCGCACCCTTTAGCCGACATCTTCCGCGGCTACGAAATCACCAAGGTAAGAGAATTTCAAAGAAATAATCGATCAAATGAACTATAATTGGGTGCTCAATATATTTGATGTATTTTTGAGAGCGATGATCAAGGAAAATCTTAGAGAATGAAATTTGAAACTAGAAATTATCCCAGTTTCTTGTCGCAACCGACCCAAGACTACACCATTGACGAGCCGTAACTACAAAATTCGCAAAACTTGGAGGATCTTGTAAATGGTTTGATCAAATGCTTTGATATTGAATATCTAATGATATGAGGGCATTTAAGAAGCAATCATCAAAGGAGAAATGGGAATGCACAAATTGAAAGCCACAATTTCCAATGGACTATCACTTTGGACCTTTCTTGGGGAATGACAAAAGGATCCAACAAATCTCCATCCCATCAACGTAAGTATTCTTCCTAGTCTCTATAATCATTGTGGGATGTCATTCTACTTTACAGGTTGAGAAAATCTATTTCCAAGATGCATTTGGCCAAAACCGAAGTTTTGACCACGAGGTGCCAAGAAGGGCTGGCCCCGGTCATAAATCCTGTGACCAAGGTTTCACACCATGCCCAGCCAAGTTCCACCCAATTCCCGTTTGTCCAAATCTTTGATCTCGAGCTGTCTTGAGAGTTTCCCGGTTCATTTGTACAATTCGTGAATCCACAACTGTCTGTTGAACCGTATTTCACAACCAACAAAACGTATCACTCCCGGAACTCACTGTAAGTTTTTGTGAAACCCCAAATTCCATGGGCCCCACAAGTAAGTTTCCCTTCCTTTTCAAAAAACCCAACCTTTTTAGGTTAAAACATGTTTTTATATTGAAAAGAGGATTTTAAAGATTCAAGAAGCTTTTTATCATCTCTCCAAGTCCATTAGGAGATATATCACTTTGAATCCAAACTTTTCAAAATTAGGGTTTTTAGAAATTAATTGGAAATTCCATTACTCAATCATTAAGAGATCACAAATATCTTATCACATTCATCAAACACCGAGGTATGTTCTCTAAATTCTTATTTTCTCTTTGAGCGTTCAAAAGAGGTATTTCTAGATTCTCTTGATTCATTGACTTTTGTTACTAGGAAGTGATAGAGAACTTATAGATTAGCCTCTAGGTTATCTAAGAACCGATTTTTGTGATGTATTGTGGATAGAATTTGATTTTTCTTTGCTAAAATTTTGTGACCTTAGGGAAAAACGGAATTAATGATGCAATTGTTTAGGAATTGAACTTTTTAGACACCATTCACACTTGATAAGAGAACTTAGAATGATTTTTCACTTAGCATTGCTTTGAACTTGATTTAGGATGCAAATTTTGTGAAGGTCACCATTGAATCCAAAAATTTGAACATGAGTTTTAATATCTTGGTTTATAATATTGAACATACACGTGTCTATTTCAATCTCCATTGTTATATCTCATATGTAATAGATTGAAATATATTTCTCACTGAGCCTCCTTGCTAACTTGTATCACTCTCTTTTGTTCTAGGTACCAAACAATGGACACTAGATCCTCTAAGAAGAAATTTTGGACCATCACTAGTGATGAAATGAGGACTAAGATGGTACATGACAAAGCAACACATGAGAACAAAGGCAAAATAATTGTTGATGAAGGCGCAAACTCTAAGGACAAGAGTGATGAGATTCAAGATGATAGTGATTATGATACGCCAATCATGCTATGTGTACCACACCATCTTAGAGCTGGAGTAGCTCACCGCTTACAACAAAGATGTCAGAAGAAGGAGCTGCCTTTGACCTTTGTTGGAAAGAAGATGACGAGAGTCTTGATTATCACACACCACTCTATGAGTTCAAGCTTTTACCCACCTTGAGAGTTGAATACACATCCTTGCATGCTCTTGGATTAGCAAGAGATGTTGAATGGATGTTGAATGCTCTAGGACTCAGCACTTTCCTAGCATCTACTCGCCAAGAAATCTATGAAGAAGAGACAAGGCAATTCCTGGCCACAGTCACACTAGCATATCCGTACACAAAATCCCCATTGGCGCGAGATGGGAAACTCTTCTTCATCATCAATGATGAGCACCACCACATCTCCATTCATGATCTTGGGAATGCACTTGGATTTGAATTCTAAGATGCTATCAAGTTTGGACAAGTTGATACCAATGCTTATTGGTCAAGCTTTGGACAAGGAAGTTTTGATAGTAGAAAGACCAAGGCTGCCTCACTATCACACCCATCGATCTGGTATGCACACAAGCTTCTCGCCATCACTCTCTTCTCACACACAGCCTAGAACAATGTGATTAGTGATGAGCTCAATATCTTGAGCATCCCTTTTGTTGAGCATCCACGGAGAGCCAACTATGCTGCCCTCCTAGCCAAGAGACTTGTGAAGATCAAGCATGATGCTATCACAAGTAAAGACAAGCAAGCTTGCATAAGGTTTGGAGGAGTCATCACTACCATCCTTAAGACCGCTGGAGTCAACCTCGCGGACCGTCCTCACACAATCAAGGACAACCATTTGGACCTTGCAAAGCTTGAGAAGATGAAGATACTTGAAGGAGCACGAATCAACCCTGACAAGATTGGATATAAGTACCATTCTCCACCGTATGCCACAAACACCATACTACTTCCTAGCCCTTCTGTTCCATGCCTTAGAGACGGCATCACGAGTTGGTACCTTTTTACGAGTGAATATCACTCATCTCTTCCCGAAGACTGTCTACCACTCACTCTTGGTAAGTTCACCAAGGCTAAGATGATTGCTTCCTTTGCTTCTCACCACGTCATACGCAACCCTCCGGGGAGTGACACCACTACTCTTGAGGAGGAGAGAGCATTACGGATTGCAGCAGAGCAGCAGCTAGCAGAGTACCTTGCAGCCACTATACTTGCGGAGAGGAGTACCTAAGATCCCGAACACTATGATTACTCCACCACCGAGCACCAGAACCTCCTGAGAAGTTAAAGGTTCACTCGTTTTATCTCTATCTTTTATGCATTTCATTTTTATATCTTTTTATTTTTGCTGTTCACATTGGGGGTAGTGTGATTCAAGTCTGGGGGATTTTATCCGTTTATTTACGCATTTTTATTTCTCTTGAGTCATTTTGATGTCTTATTATTCGATTATATGCGGTTTTATTGAGTCGAGTTTGTAGGAAACTATGACCCTATCATATGATGATTTTGACTTAAAGTATGTTCTGATTCATTCCCTGAGGACAAGGTTTGCAGGATTCACTAATAAACGGACAACACCTAGAAACTCACCGCTGGACCTTTCTCCCTGAAGTCTCATCCTACGGAGAGCGCGGATGGAACGGACGTCAACTCCACTCTATTTGAACCATAATCTTGACTTCAATTATTTCTCATGAGTGCATTAGATCGGGGAAACAAGCAGCACATTCAGGGCTTCTTATCCCTTTTACCACCCTTTGCTGATCCTGAATATCCACTCATTTTTAGTGGTTTACCCTTACACCATATATTTCTTTTCAGACCTCTCACCAATCTCTTTTTTTATCTCGTTGGTAGATATGCGTAGAAACGCGAGCGAGAAATGTCCGACACAGTTTTCCAACCACTTGAATATGGAGAGCTTGAAGGAATCAAAGAAGAGATAGAGAGAGAGAGTCACGATTTGGTCTACACAACCATACAACTCAGAATCAACAAGAAAAGGTACTCATATCTTGTTCTTGAGACTTGTAAATTTATGTACCGTTTCCCCTTTCACCAAAAAGAAAATAAAAAAAAAAAGAAAAGAAAAGAAAAGAAAAGAAAAGAAAAAGAAAAAGAAAAAGAAAAGAACAGAAAGGAAAGGAAATGGTTGTAAAATAATCTCATAAGCACAGGAAATCCCAAGAAGAAGGTTACGAAGAAAAGAAGTTATGAAGATGGTGCAAAGAACCCCACAGAAACATCTAAGTCTGGGGGAACCAGAAGAAGAAAAGTAGTAAAGGAACAAGGTTTTGACATGGAGAAATGGTTGGAAGCTGTGAACATCAATGGGTTCATACTCTCTTGCGGTTCTGCAACATAGCTACCCTCCGAAATCACAGTACACTCTAAACACTTGAAACTACACTTAAACACCAAAAGCATTTTTATACCAAGCATCGTCTACCCCCAATGATGCTCCCTCTTGAGAAATTCATCCCACCTTTAATGAATGTTAAGGAGTTGACTGAAGTGAATTCCAAAGTCTCTGGACGGTTTGCGATGGAAGGATCAGAGATTGAAAATGTTGTGAGTCTATAGTGAGAAAGTTTTGACTGAGAATCCATGTACTAACACGTATGCAGGTCATCTATTATGAACATCGTCTCTGATCATGGGAGAGTTTTCGCAATTTTCAAACCTCTCCACCAGTCTTGAAATCCTATTTGCTTGAGGACAAGCAAAACCTTAAGTCTGGGGAGTTGATATACTCGTATTTTTGCCTATATTTCATATGTTTTTGGCAGGGAAATCATGAAGAAACAAGAGATTATGGAAGCTTTATGACCACATTCCACCATTTACACTTCCCAAAGACATTTGGGAGTTTTGGAGCAAAAAGGACCCAAAGGCAAGCAAAACATGTTTTAAGGAAGTTTCAGAGCATCTGAAATTGGGCAACATTTTAAGACCTTCCCATGAGAAAATTTTGGAGTTCTCTATATCCATGGAAAGCTAGAAGAGTCAAGATTTACCTCGGACAAGAATCGAAGCAATCCATTCAGCCTTTTGGAAGATGCAACCCGAAAGTGAAGGCATGTCCACCTCGGTCACAAGGCCCGTGACCGAGGTTAGCCCTCTTATAGACCTCGGGCACTACCCCTAGTGACCGGTGCCGACTTACCCCTACCTTAGGACCTCAGTCCATGACCAGGATCGGCCCATTGCCTTCACACTTATCAAAATGACATAGTTTTGGATGCCTCTTGACCTAATCTCGTGGAGAAGCCATTCTTAGAGTTTTGGAAACCCTAAGCAAGCACAGCCACCCACAAGGAACATCCCTAGGAGTTAGACAAGGAGATTCACGACCTAATTTTGCCACTACCATCGCCGCTTCATCCTCCTTCGTCGCTTCAACCTAGAAGACCAGCTCCTACTTGTTAGAAACCATGGAAACCTTAGATAAACCCTAGACGCCCAACCTCTTAAT